>CAJQZJ010033039.1:1588308-1625761 GCA_907164525.1 Lophiomys imhausi | reverse complement strand
ACACACACACACACACACACACACACACACACACACACACACACACACCTCATTATTTTTGTTTCAGGTCTGAAAAGGTAGACACGATAGTTCTTATATTGTGATTAGAAACAGTTCCTGGAAAAATAAATGACTTGTCTGTGGTTCTTTACTTCTGGAAGGGCAGAATTATGACACACACCCAGAGCAGCTTTCCTCCAAACCTGCTTAGCCCCCATGGTGGGGCAGTGCCTCCCTGATCCCTCAGCCTTCTGTGGGTCTTAGCACCACACATGGAACCCCAGTGTGGATCTTTTTCTACTGAGTGATCATCTACCCATTGGTTGAGCGTCAGTATTAAACATACTTTGGCAAAATGGTTTGCTAATGATATTGAGACTGAAAGAAATGCAGCTATAATTTGGGGTGATTTTTGTGTTTGGAGCCTAACGAAGTGGCATTCATTTTATGAGCAGGGTTATCATTTCTAACACAGGGCCTCATTTGGTGAGCTACTTAATAGGAATTTACCCAGTGGTTGGTCCCTACTCTTAAGGCTCTAAGTAATTTGCATAACCTTTTCCAGTTTCAGGAGGCAAAGCACTTTGCCAGGAGGCTTTGCCCTTTTATTATTCCTGAAAAATCCCAGCATTCTTGTTTCAGAATAAATGAAACAGTGATCATCCATATTCATGTCCACTACTTATAGTTACACATTTGGGAACTAAAATATTCAGAGACATTTCATCCCCACAACATGTTTTTTTAATAATGTGCAGGGGGGGGGGGGTTGGTGGATGTGATTATAAAAGTAATAGATATACAATTGGAAGAAATTTGGGAAGAAGAATTAGAAAATCACTCCTAACTCTACACCACCCAGAGGCAATAAGAATAACATACTGACATATTTCCTTCCTGCTCTTTTTATATCTGTTTCTCGTAGCTGATCTTATGCTCTGTTTGCATTTGTGTGCTGCAGTAGGTAGCACACACAAGCCTCCTTGCTGCTGCAGGTGTCTCTGTGAACGGCTGCAAATGCCTCTTCACACGAGTGCTGAACTTGACTTTCTCTCATGATGAACACATGGGAGTC
The DNA here is from genome assembly GCA_907164525.1 of Lophiomys imhausi. NCBI lineage: Eukaryota > Metazoa > Chordata > Mammalia > Rodentia > Muridae > Lophiomys > Lophiomys imhausi. Next base: position 1,624,686 of record CAJQZJ010033039.1, on the reverse strand, counting down.
TTGGGGCATTGTAGTATAGACCTGTTCTAGTTTATGTCTCTGTTGCTTGTTAAACAACATGGCCAAAAATAACTTGGGGAGGAAAGGGTTTATTTCATCTTCCATTTTCAAGTGACAGTCCATCTTCAAGGGAAGCCAAAGCAGGAGCTCAAGGAAGAATTGAAGCAGAGACCATGCAGGAGCACTGTGTGCTGCTACCTTGTGTTCAAGGCTCCTATTCAGCTGCCTTTCTTGTGCCATCCGCAATGCCCTGGACCTTCCTCCACCAATTAGAAATCAGGAAAATGTCCCACAGACATGCCTAGAGGCCAATCTGATGAAAGCAACTGCTTGAAGTCCCCTAATTTTCTAAGAAAGAATAATCCAGATCTAAGCATAAGCCTATATGTCCTCTGCCTGCACGAGGTACTGTGTCAGAACTGGGATGGTAGTGCACACCATAATCTCACTACTTGGGAGGTAAGGTAGGATGATTGTGAGCTACCATCCATACAAAAGGGGAGGGGTGACATGTTGGCCAGTGAGATGGCTCAGTGGACAAAGGTGCTTGCCACCAAGCCTGACGAACCTGGGATGCTCATGGCGGAAGGATTAATTCCTACAAGCTTTCCTCTGACCTCCACACAGAAAGCTGTAGCACGTATGCGTATGCACACACACACATATGCTCACACACAAAACAAGTATGGCTATAGGAAAAGGGCCAGGTTAGCAATGTCAGTGGGAATGCAGTCATCAATACTGTAGTGACTTTGCGTGGTCGGACAGGGTACTGCTATTTATGTATTTTAAAGATGACGAGGTCCTCTAATCTTTTGAGTGATGTAGAGGGATCTACACACAAATGGTGGGAGATCATACAAGCTTTTCCTCTAGATGGCTCCTCCCACTGTTCCTCATCTGATCACCACCATGGTGACCTCAGAACCACTTGCTGCCCAGCTCCAACTTCCTCTTTCTTCTAGTGCTCTGGCCCCTGCAGCCCAGCAGGGTTCTAGACTCCTACAGTTAGAAGGCTTGACCAGTCTCAGTGTGTTGCAGCCAAGCCAGAGTGATATGTACCTGTATTCCCAGCACTCAGGAAGCAGAGACAGGAGCATCGTGATTTATGCCAGCCTGGGCTGCATATTGAGATATGCAAAAAGGGGTTGGGGAGTAAAACAACAGCAATAAATAAGCATAGTGGCCAGAGGTTATTGGACTCCTGAGCAAGCCCATCCTTGCCTAAATCCCTCTAAAGCACTGGTTCTCCACCTTCCTAATGCTGCAACCCTTTAATACAGTTCTTCGTGTTGTGGTGACCCCCAACCATAAAATTATTTTCGATGCTACTTGACAACTGTAATTTTGCTACTGTTATGAATCGTACTGTAAATATCTGATAAACAGGATATCTGATATGCAACCCCAGGGAAAGGATTGTTTGACCTCCAAACAGATTGTGACCCAGAGGCTGAGAACCGCTGCTCTAGACTTCCATAGCTCTTAGAATCCAGAGTGAGTCCCTAAGTGGTGGCCTGCTACCTCTCCTGTCACTAGCCTAGAACCCACAGTGGCAGCATGTCCTCATATGTCCCCCTCCAGACTCTTCTTTCCCCTCATATGCTTTTTCCTGTACCTGGACTTTTGCCCCCACTCCTGAAGTTATTGCTCAAGTTCCATTTCTTCAGGGTGTTTGTCCCCATTTGAACATTGTGATTCTGCTCACTTTTGCTGGCTCTTGTAACTCCTCCTCAACCTTTTCTTTCTCCATCACACTAGCATGTCTAATTTATTGAGTATTTTATTTATTCTCTGCACTGACACTCTGTCTTTGACCACTAAAATGTAAGTTCTGCACAAGCAAGAATGTGTGTGTGCTTTCCCCTCTGTTTACACAGGGTGCTGAGCACAGCTGGTGAAGCCAGTACAAAGAATCCTCAGGCTAAGCTCCTCCCTCTTTGTTTTTCTTTTCCCTCCTCTTTTTCTTTTTGCATTTGCCTCTTGGTTAAAATTTAACCAATTCTTAGAGCATCAGGAGTTTCTGAACAGTGAGAGCTCAAACCCCCAAATGTCTTATCTTCTCTTCATCTATTGGTTTAGCTAGGAAGTGTACATGCCCCTGACTTACTGTGTTAGGCAGGGTCCTCTGGAGGAGCAGAACTAATAGAATGTATGTATATTATAGTAAGGGATTGACTAGATTTGCTTGATTGGTGTGCAGTGGCTGCCTGCACACTGGAAAGGTTGAGAACCCACTAGCTGCACAGTCCACAAAGCTGCCTTCTCCACAGTCCCCATGTGGTGCTGAAGGCCTGGAGACCCATAGAGACTCATTGGCCTTTAATCCATGCCAGAAGACTGAAGAAGCTGGAGCGGATAGCCGCAGAAGGAACAAGAGCAGCAGGGTAGGCACATACACCAGCAGGATGTAAAGGCTGCCAGGATTGCTTTTTCCTTGGCCTTCATTCTCTCTGGGTCACCCATCAGAAGATGTTGCTGGTTTTGAGGGAGGAGCTTCTTCCTTCAGTTGATCCTTTCTGAGGACTTCCTCATAGACCCACCCAGAAATATACCCCCTGGTTGGTTGTAGATCCTGCTAAGTTGACTGTCACAATGAGCCTTCACACTTAACATAGCTGAACAATTTTAAGTCTGTGTAATGATATTAGAAGCAGTTCACATGCGGTAAAAACCATACTTTGAGTTTTGAGTTTGAGCCCCTTTCTTGAGAGGTGACACACCATTCCATGCTCTCTGGAGTTGCTGATCAGCCCCATGGTGATGAGGATAAACAGAGACAAGGATGTTCTGAAGGGTGGGACAAATATATTTTCAGCTTACAATATTTTCATGTCCTTATCATAAGTTCAGAAGCATCTGTATTTGGGGGTATGAGTTTAGGGTTCCTCTGAAAATCCAGCTGTCCTACATACAGGAACTGTGCAGGTCTGGCTCACGTGGACCAAGTCAGAACACAAGTACTGGCTTCAAGCTCTGTCAGAGGGCATGGGGCATCTTGTTCTCTAGGAGGGAAGAGTCTGATTCACTTCTCCAGGGTGAAGTAATGACCCATAATAGTATCCATTCATGGCTCTCTTTCCTCCATTGGGGCAGCTTGATCTAAATATAACTTCACTTCCTCCCTGGGATACAGAGGAGAAGAGTCCTTTTTAATCTCTTGCAGAAGCATTAAATCTCCCAGCCATTTCTGGACAGAGAGCAGCTTCTCACAGCACATTGGTGAAAAGTTTTTGTCCTGTTTCCTTTTACAGTAACTCACGTTTACACAAGTTTTGGAGTGGACGAATTATTGTCCATGATGCTTTATAAAGCTGAACTGACTTAGTCTCCTGAACTCTCCTGTGCAGTGGTTAGGCTAATTGAGCGTATTGTGTTGATGGGTGTATTTACCTGTGAGGAAGGGATATCATTGAACATTTCTTTATGCCTGGAAGTCTCATCCATTTTCCTAGTGAAAAGGCAAAAGTAATCATTGCTTCTGCTTCTTGGTTGGCATGGAAGTGGAACAAATTTTCAATTTTTGTTCAATAAATATAGGAGTTTCTCACAGGGTCTCTATCTCTGGGCACTATTGTGAGGCATAAGTTTTCTTTAACTCTCTCCTGATGACTCTTCAGACAGTCCTCCCAACTGCTCTTGGCAGGGTACACTCTTTTCCTGGCTTCAAGCGAGAGTTTCTCCAGAACTTTCATCACCTCAGATGTCTATGGTGAATGCCATTGAGCCTGGAGGACATGCCTTACACCAGAAAGACAGGAGCCCACTGGCACCTGCCCTGGCAATCACTGAGCACACCCATTCCCTCTCAGTCTTGGTTTTCAGCATGTGCACATCCTGGAGCTTGGTTCCCAGTGTTCAGCCTTGTCTGCTGCAGTGAACAGTGTCAGAGCACCATCAGACTCTAGGGCAGCTGGGCTGTACTCAAACACCCTCTAGAACAGAAAGGATTGTCTTGTAGTTGTAGAAATTGCCCTTTGACCTGGGGGTATGTCTGCTTTTAAACACATGCCTGGCATCTGGGAGGCCTGCACCTTGAAACAAACACAATTACATGATGATTTCCATTAGTGACACAGACACTGTTTGTAGTAGACAAAAGCAGGGCTATGATTTACACATTTACATTTTTATTCTGTCTTTGTCATGTGCCTGCAGACGAATGAGTTGAACATTGTCGTGATTATGAGAAGCAGTAGCCCCTGCCTGAGCACCCACTCACTCTTCACTCACCCCAGTGAGCTTCTAGTTTGTTCCCATAATCCAAGTGGCATGGTTGCTTTGGTGCTCCTACATCTGCTTAGTGTTACTGTGAAATTTGCTAAATGATGAAGATACAGCAGCTCCATCCTTCCATCCCTCTCTCTCCCCAAAGTCATTAAATCCTAATTTGGGCTAAATGAACACTCTGTGTTGATAACATCTTAACCATATGTACATATATAGCATTATTCACAGTCAAATTATGTATGTTGTGGTTATTTTTTGCATACTTCATTTGTTGATAGTTTTAAAATCAGTTTAGCCTTTTTTTCCCCTTGTATTTCAAAGACTTTATTTTATTTCAAGAATTTTTTTGTTTATTTTACATCCAGTTTAGCCTTTTTTTAATGAACAAGTCCAACTTCAAACTCCTAGAGAAATTACTCTATCATTTTTCAATCGGAACATTGAAAGCCTTAGGTTTTCTGTCCATGTCTTGACACAGTTTCCCTGAGTTCCCTCCATTTCCTGACTGGGCACTCAGCCTTCCAGCAACCAACATCTTGGGATCTTTGTCTTCTTTCCAGGGTGTTCCTGTAAGTTTATCTCTTGTTAGAATCCCATTTGCTTCCCTTGTAGAAGGATCACATCTTCCTCAGCTTCTGGGAAGGCATTTATATTTATATTTATTTATATTCATATGTCTTCCTTCCTCCCTCCCATTCAGTTGATAGTTTCCTTTCTTTTTTTTCCCCCTTAACATTTTTATTGATTCTCCGAGAATTTCACATCATGCATATCCCTTCCCAGGCCTTCCATGTCCTCCCCTGTCTTGTAGCCTCCCCCTCAAAAGAAGTAAATATAAAAATAATTTTTAAAAGGAAAAAAAAGAAAGTCTACTTTGTGTTACCTGTGTACTTGCTGTAGCATGGTCAAATTCTTAGTGGCCTGCCCCCAAACCGAACTGAGTCTTTCCCTCCCACACCCGCAGCAGAAGCCATCAATTGTGGAGAGCTGCTTGTCAGCATCTCTGTCACACTTTTTAAGAGTTCTCTCTGGTGACTTCCTGTCTAGGCTATTCCTTTGTGGTGGCGGTAAGGATTGTCCCAGAAGCCTCCCATGTCTCTCCCTCTCCACTGTGCAACTGCATACATCGATGTCACAGCAAAAGTATCTTCCTTGCCCTTCACAGTCAGCAGGAGCACAGATCATGGGTCTCCACTCAGTTTCTGGTGACCGCACAGACCATAAACATGGCCCCCTGCTGCAGCAGGACCATGAACCTATACAAGGCTCTGGGAGGCCTACAGACATCAACATGGCCTCAGGTGGCAATTCAGACCACCCACATGAACAGAGCCCCCAGTGGCACCACAGCTCACTAACATTAGTGTGGCTTCAGGCTGCAACACAGACCACAGACATCCACATAGCCTTTGGTGGTATTACAGGCCATGGACATCAACACAGACCCTGGCTGCTGTAGGACCACATGCCCAGACATGTCCCCTGGGCAGCACAGGCTCAGACGTTGACATGGCCTCAGGAGGCAGCACACACTACAGACATCTGCATGGCCTCTGCTGGTAACTCAGATCATGGACATCAACACAAACCATGGTTGCAGTAAGGCCTTCAACCCAGATGTGGCCCTAGGTGGCAGTGAGGAACAGGACATCATCATGGTCTCAGGTGGCAGCTCAGGCCACTCATATAGTGATAGTTTCTGGTTTAGCTGAATATTGAATGATAGGTTGACAATCATTTGTTCTCTCTGAATTATTGTTGTTGTTGGGGTTTTTTAATGTTTATTTATTACTTTAAGTTACATCTCCATCACAGTTCCTTCCCTCCACCCCTTCCCAGTCCCACCCTCTCACCCTCTAGCACCCTCTCCCACCTATCCTACTCCTCTGATGTGGAGTGTCCTTACATATCGGCCCCTGCTCAGTTCAGCAGCCATATGAAGGCCAAGAGCTTCCTCTTGCACTGGGGGCCTACATGGCAGCTCCACTAGGGCAAAGTGTCCCACTAACAGGTAACAAAGTCTATGTTCCTGCTTCTTTTGGTCTGTTGGTTGTGTTGTTGTTGTTTTGAGACAGGGTCTCACTGGGTAACCCTGACTGTCCGGGAACTCACTATGTTAACCTCACAACAACCATCCTGCTTCTGCTCCCTGAGTGCTGGGACTGAAGCACATGTACCACTGTGCCTGGCTTCCCTCTGAATTGTGAAGGCTTTGCTTCCTCACCTTTACCCACTGTGGTGTGGATTTTAAGTCATTCCATTCTATTACCATTCTTGACCTCATATTTGAAACGGGGATGCATAGTGCCTTTGCCTTGCACCCAAAGTGCATAGATAACTCTGTGTTGCCCGCACTTTGAGTCTCTCGTGATGTGTCTAGGAAATCTTTTGAAGTCATTTCCTTAATTTTCCCCTGTATTTCTGATAATCCTGTCTGGTCTACAGACTGCTTCCCCCTTTTCTTGCTCACTCTGCTTCTTGAGATTATGCCTTAGCCTTAAGCCATCTGTCATTTCCTTTCTGCTGCCATCTTTTATAAGATTTTATTTTTATTTATGTATATGTATGTGTGTGTATCTACTTCTGTGGCTATATGCCCACAAAGGCCAGAAGAGGCATCAGATGCCCTGCAGCTGGAGTTGCAGGCAGTTGTACCCAGCCTGCCTGGCAACTGGGATTTGAGCTCCAGTGCTCTGTAAGAGCAGAATGTGCTCTTAGCTGCTGAGGTATTTCCCCAGTTCCTCTGCTATCATAATGGTAATTTCTAAGTTCTCTTTTGGACTTCACTCTTTTTAAAATTAGCATTCTGTAATTGCATAAATATGGTATCTTTTCTTCTCTCTCAAAGCATGTTAATATTTTCGCCCATTCTTTTTGGGTCTTTTGGGGGGGTGTCTGTTTGTTTGTTTTCAACATTTATTTATTTCTTCAACTTATATCTCAATCACATTCCCCTTCCTCCAATCCCCTCCTGGTCCCACCTTCCTCTCCCCTCCCAACAGCTCCCCCTTTTAGTCCAATGAAAGTCTCTTCTTCTTATAATGATAAATATAATGCAAAACAATAAGAACAATTAGACCACAATTGTGAAAATTATAAGCTATAACATACATTCCTCCCATCCAAGTACTAACCAGGCCCGACCCTGCTTAGCTTCCGAGATCAGACGAGATCGGGCGCGTTCAGGGTGGTATGGCCGTAGACTAACATACATTCCTAATGTCCAGTCCATACATGTTTGGCAACCGATAATAATATTCTATTATCTATCTCGATGAGTTTAAAATTCTATACCTAACTCAGTTCCCATCCTAACTTGCATTACCAACTTAAAAACATCTCCTTAGACCTAGAACATCCTTTTAATTCCTAAACAACTTAAAATTTAACTGGGAGACTATAACTATCTAGTCTTCAACCACATCAGAGACCTGAGAAGGATAAATATATCTGAATGTACAGGAAGTGCAGAGCCAGCAGCCTCCAAAACTAAGAAATGACAGACAAGTGGCTGCCTGGGAAGTCCCTAATCCTCTCAATACATTAGAGCATCTATCATCAGCCTCTTGTCCCAGTATCTCTGACAGACATTAATTGTAAAGCAGGACTTTATGAAGGACTTGCCTACCCTGTCTTGGCAGAACTAGGTTGTTGACTTCCCTGCTTCCAAGGTTTGTTCTTTTCAGACAGCATTCTGTCTACAGTTGAAGCAAGGGATTTCTCTTGCCCAGTGACAAGCTTTCTACTAATGTAACCATCTCCAAATGAATATTCTTCGATGTTCATCATCTACTTGGAGTAGAGTCGGGGGAGGGGTTGCTGTCAGGAGTTGACATGTCTCAAGATCAAAATAATCTGAAGTTAAGAGAACATCTTTGAATGCCATATTCTACAGATCTCTTGAGGGTTTTGAAGACCATCTATCTATCTCCATATATTTGGATAAGCAAATGTTGCTTGTCTTTTAGCAAGTTGATAGCTGATTAATTTAGAAAACATCTGTAATACACTACATTAATACCTAACAAAATGACAAGTTTCAATGACTATTATTTTGCGTTTCTTAATTATCCTAAACAGTTTGTGGCAAACTGTTCAATGTGAAGGCCAAATCTTCACATTGCATTTTTAAGAATTACATAGGTACAATACCTTAAAGAGAGTTAACCTTAATTTTGTATCTTTATATAAAGATCAAAACCAATGTAACCAAATATAGCCTGTCAGTCTTTGGTTGCTTGCTCCAGTTTGAGAGCCCAGTGCTTAAAGCATGTAAAAAGAACAAGAAAGGTTGACTAATGTGACAGAGCTGAATGTCTGTGATCTTCACATGGTGTTAAAAGCTCCTATTCCATAGTACCAGTGTCTTTAAGTTCCTCGTTTGTGCTCTCACTGGCCTTAAACTCACTGGTGCTTAGAGGAGGACCTGCAGCTCTCAATCTTTTACCTTAGACTCTTTGAGTGCAGGGTTACAGGCGTTTACCATCATACCAGGCTGTTTGAGGCTATCAGAGTCTTGCAGAGCAACGGCCAGCTAGATGGGAGGCTAAACCCATTTGCTGAAGAAAACAAGTGGCGGGGAAAGGATGCCTGGTAAGGTTGAAGGTCAAGCCTTTGCCCTTAGGACCCCTCTGTTTCCTCTTTATAGATGGTCTATGTGCAGGTCAGTTTGTACCATTCCATCTTTCCTGCTTGTCTCTTCTCTCACAGGAGCATCTGCAGCACAATCCCCCAGGCCTTTGGGAGGTGACTTATATAAAGCTTATAAATGTACTCTTCTTAGCTATGTAAAAAAAAAGAGAAACCAAAAAATGTTTATTTTCTAAAGTTCAGGTTTAATGTAAAGTGATTAACTGTCCTTCTCTGATGATAAATCTTTCTTTTCCTGTTAGTTGGTTTTGCCTGTTATTGAATTTGCTGAAGATGTAATCATACAGTACACACTGGGATTCCGTCCTGTTACAGTGTATTGCAACACGTAGTTCTTTATTGTGTTGCAATACACTGGGTCTCCAGTACATGGATTGCTTATGAATAAATCTGCCTTGGACATGTTTGTCCATGTCATTTACTAGACCTGTGTACTCAACCATTTGTTTGGATGTTTCAAAAGAACAAGAATAACATTTTGAATAAACAAAACATAGAGCTGTGTGTGGTGGCTCACACCTTTAATCCCAGCACTCAGGAGGCAGAGGTAGGTGGATCTCCATGAGTTTGAGGCCAGCCTGGTCTGCAGAGCAAGTCCAAGACAGTCAGGGCTTGTTACACAACGAAACCCTGTCTTGAAATACAAAAACAAAAAACCAAGACATAGAGAGTAGTTTACTGTGCCAGAGGTTTTGTGTTTTTTTTCTCACCTGGTTATATAAACTCAGTCAGTTAAGCCCTTTGCCAACTATCCATCTGCCTTCTGTTTTGCAGTCTGTGGCTAATTTCTTTGCTGCTTTTCTCTGTGTTTGAGGGTGGAGTGTCTTTGTAATGGGGTGTGGAGAAGGAATAGAGGGAAGAATGTTTTTATTCCACCACCTTCAGCTGGAAACCTCTGCTAGGAGTCTACAGTAACTTTTAGCATTTTTTGTTTCATGCACTGTAACTACCCCGGTGTTGGCATACCTTATAACTGATTATTAATAATTCTAAAACACCTTCCAACCCACCAACCCGAGGCACATTAGGAGGATACTTCTCAGGTTCAAGTCCTTGGGGCAGCTCGTCAGCACTCCATCCAAATCAGCCAATGCCAAGGGGAACGCAGCAATCAGTGGCAGCTCCGTGGTTCCCCCACTCTGGTATGACAGTGACAATTGCAGCACCCCCACTGGCTTCTGCAGTCTCTTGAGCCTGTCCAGTTTTTCCAAACCTCCTCTGGGCAGGTCCTGCACCTAGGACCTGGTCATTGCTGCACACTCACTTGAGGCTGTGGTCTCTTGCACCTCTTTGAGTTTGTCAAACCTTCACGGGGCACGTACTGCCCTCTGCACTGCCACTTAGGGTTATGGTCTCTTCCGGCATTCCATATGGCGTCTGGGCTGCAGTTTTCATCTGAGCTATGCCCAACCTTGGCTTCAAGTCTCGGCAGTCGCAACCTTTGTCTAGGTCTTTTGAAGTGAAGCAGCGATGAGCAGCGGTGGAAAGCAATGCCAAGCAAAAAAGCCGCCACAGGTTTCTGGGCCTTCCTTTTTATGTGGTCTTTATGCACACACATATTGGTCTAATTGGCCAACCTTATGTGCCACCTGTTGCCCAAAATCACACGCACTCCCAGGTGTTCCCCACAGAGGCCAGTCATCAGGCTGATTTGCACACCTCATTTTTTCAATGGTAGACTAACTGCTTCATCAACCCTTACATAGTCATTCAAGATAACTGTGTTTCCAAAGAAATCCAAATCTCCGCTACACTCCGGTGTTTCCTCTGAGTCACTTTTGCTTGATGGCTTTATAGAAGTAAGGTCTAATGATCTCAGCCTTTCAGCAGAGATAACCCTCATGTTCTACATTGCCAACAAAATTTCAAAGTAATTCCAACTTCGCATCTTTATTGGGTGTGATGATTAATAGTCAACGTAATTCAAAAGCATAGTCTGATATTATTTTTCTTAAATATTTCTCCCCAAGCTTTCATAACTCCTAGTATATGACCTTATGGATTTTCAAGCTACTGTAGTTCAAGTATGCCAAATCTGATTGTCTTTAGCCTTGTAATATGTCAATGTATAACCTTGTCATGATCCAAACTTGGTTCCTAGGGGTTCCCCTTCTTTCTGTCTCTACCATGTTAGTTTGAGTGGGCTAGGAGGCACAGTTAAATACCTGGTTCCTGGAATTAACAGTTAGAACTGGTTTGTCCAGAAAAGTATAATTAAAGCCCCGTGTCACTGGACTCTAGACTCTCCCTGGTATTGCTTCCCATGCAGAGATGCTGGCAGGCCCAGCAGAGAAGACAAAGAAGTCATGAGCTCCTTCTCTGTTCACAATTGAGGGACTTTGCTGGCAGACAGACAAGACATAGGCATGCTCCCTGTGAAGATGCCCTAGGGATGGCTGACTCTGTACTGCCCAGCCCTCCCTCTGAGCTCTCCTTTGTTCTCTGCTTCAGGTCCTCTTGCACTCAGCCTGTCTGTCCCCCTGTACTGCACACTGCCAGCCTAGCTGTGATTCTCTCCAGGAATGCAGCATCTTCCACTGGAGAAGGCTGGTCAGGATGTTGAACAGCAAGTACAGATGGGATTCTATGAATGGCATTTTGCCTTGTGTTTCTAAGCAACCTCTTAGAAGGATCCTTTGCTTCATTTGACCAAATCCAAAATATGACTGACTCATATCAGACCTTCTTTGAGTTAGCAAACACAGGAATACTGTTAACCTCAACTCCCTGCCTTAAAATATAACAAGGGTGCATTACTCTAAATCTAGAAGTTCAGTATGTTTTCCTTCAGTTAAGGTGACAAACAGTATTTCTAGATATAAATAACTGCATAATTATCTTTACTCAACATATTACTCACCTGATATGTCAGTCTCCCATATCCTATTGAGTTCCCTTATGCTGTTGCTACCTCAGAGAACATATAGTGGTTGGGCTTCTGGGCTAGTGGCCAGAGCAGTCGTGACAAAGAGAAATGACAAAGAATCTGGCAATAGTGACAGAAGCGTCAACTCTTTTGCAAGAAAAGCAAACAATGCAGCTTTGGTAAGCTGTAGAGGCTTGAATGCTGTATTGTTGCCTTTCATCATCGGAACACCTTTCTGGGTGGTTAGCCAGGTTCCTTTCAATAGTATCTAAAATTCCACTATATCGGGCATGTGTTGCATGCCTGGTAGGCTCAGAAGTCAGTCTTGTATGAGAGAAAGCCTGGCCAAGTCCCTTGTTCTATGTACTCACTTGGTAGGTGGTATAAGGACAGTGTTTACAGTAGAGTGGAAGTAATCACCACCCCACAGCCCCCAGCTCTGGCATAAACTTTGTGTGTGTACCTTGTGCTCTGGATGTATAATGGGGAGAGGCTACCCTGTTGATCTCAGCATCCTCAAATCACCTAGCTTTGAATACAACAAATCATTATTTTTCTCCTATTATTTAAAGGTACACACAAATTCTCTATCTCATTCCTAGAAAATTTAAACAGCACACAGATTCTGACAGGATACACATGGGAGGAAGGGGCCATCTCAAGCAGTGTCTGGGGTTAGGGCAGAGTGTGGTCCTGAGAATTGTGTGGTACATGAAGAAGAAGTCAAATTTGAAGGAACTGTTGTAGAGAATAGCTGCTGAGCTCCCTGAGGAGAGCCTTCATGGGAGGAGGGTGGCTGTCCAGAGTCAGAGAGGCTACAATCTCTTACCACTGAGCAGATTGCACCCTGTCTACCCTCTCTGCACTGTGAGCAGAAGAGGTACCAGGTCGACCCCATCCTTCTTGCTGTCAGTCTGCTGTAGAAGCTCCAGCAGGACCCAGGCAGGGCAACGGTTAGCATAGCTTCAGGTTTTTGGGGAAGCATGCTCTGACTCAGGCCAGGATGCGAGATGCTGCTGTTGGGAGGTGATGCTCAGTGCGTGGATTTGAGAGATGCCTGGGACAAAAATGTCTAGGATCTGTTGATGGCTAGACATAGGAAGTAGAGGAAGGAGCGAGTGCTCAGGGCACGCTTATAAGCCCCTCTTAGCATCTAGGTTGGTGGAGTGGCTTTTGCGGAAGGGTTGAGTGTGGTAGATGAGGCCTGGGCAGAAGCCATTGATGGGGAGGTGAAGCCTGTCACAAGCCCATACCATGATGTTTTGTTGGCTGGATTTTCCAGATGTTCCTTCTGCTAGAGTCACAGGTTAAGGCCAAGGAAGCTCAGCTGTGGAGTGCACACCCTGCTGCTCTGCCCCATGAAAACTGTGCTTGTAACTTGCAACGCTTCATTAACAAGGAATACAGACTACTTGTTCTCAACAGCAGAAATTTAATTTCTAATGTCAGCAGGCTCAGTTCCTTCCAAGTCCTCTCTTCCTGGCATGTGTCCGTCCCTGTGTCTTAAACTCCCTAGAGCCAGGTCTGGGCAGATGGGGCCATCACAGTGGATTTGTCTAACCCGATCACCTCCCTGATGCACCATTGTCAGTACATCGTGTCCTAAAGTTTTGGGGTTAGGCCTGAAGAGTTGAGTTGAGGGGGACACAGTTCAGTCAGTAACTAGGGTGTGCTGTGTGTGTGTGAGACCTCACACACTGCAGTAAGCCATGAGGTGAACTGCCTTTGTCAGCCTAAGGCTTGGCTGTTCATTTTGGGGAAGAACCTCTCTAAGACAGGGTGAAACCACATATACACAGGGTACATGCACATACCTGTGTGTACACATGTCAGAGTTGGATGGGCTGCATAGAGAAGCTGCTGACTCTGATGTTTTTACTGGGAAGCCTGAGCAGTGGAAATGACCCCAGGCTGCCCAGTTGACATCCCAGGGCTGACATTATGGAGAAGAAAGACAATAGATAGGGTGCTTTGTCTGTATCCTAATTTCTGCACATAGTATATTGCAAAGCAGACCCAACCCACACATGTCTACTAAGTCCCTTCATTATGCAAAGGAGGTACTGCAGCATGTTCTTCCTGTGCAGCACTACCTGGCTCCTGAAAGCTGGGGCACCAAAGAGACCAGGTGTATGGGATAGGACTAGACAAAGGCAGCAGGGGGGATACTGCATGGAAACTCTAACCTGTGACAAGCCACCACTCATCTGCTTGCCACTGATCTCCCAGCTGGAGAGATCACTGAGTTTGCAAGTCACTGCTTGGAGTCTGCCATATCGACCCCTCTATTCTTTTCACTGTGGCTTGTATTGAGTGGGGAAACTCACTCTGCCTTCCCCTGAGCCATGTTCCTCTGCTTTCGGAGGTGTCCTGTTATTTCATTGAAATTGTTTCCAGCAACTGTTGACTATATCATGATCAATTCTCTTGAGTATTTGTGCCTGCAGGGAGCAGGGATTATGAAGATCTTATTTTCTTTGACTAAGCGACATCCTGTCTTGTCTGTTTCCTACAGAGAACATTAGTTTGCTTGTTCTCGTTAGTGAAACAGTAAGTAGACTCATGACCTGCATGAAACCTGTTTGCAATTATAATTTAAACAATCTCCCAGAGAAGATATTTTAAAGATTTCAGAAATGGATGGCTTTCATATATGTACGTGTGCATGTACTCACATACGCATGTGTATATGGTTGTACATGTATGTGCATGCATATAGAGGGCAGAGGACAAACTCAGGTGTTGTTCTCAGAAGCCACGCTTGGTTTTTTAAGGCAGTCTTCCCAAGTTGGCCCGGGAGCTCTCCAAGTATAATAGGCTGGCTGGCCAGGGAGTTGCAAGGATCTTCCTGCTCTGCTTCCCCAGGGCTGGGAACAAGCACAAGCCAGTATGTTGGGCTTTCTCTCATGGGTTCTGATGATGAGGCCTGGGTCCTGGTACTCCAAAGCGAGCACTTTGTTCATTGTCTTGTATTCCAATCCTGAGAGTTTTCAAATAGCAATTTTCTAGTGGAATGTTGTCCTGTCTGCAGGCTACTGCCTAGAGAAGGACTATCACAAGAAAAGAGAGGTCAGGGACCGGCTGCTTTCTTCTTGTTCTGTCTTTTCTGTGAGAGAGTTATAGTCTTCAGTTGTTTTTAGCAGCTTCTTTACTCTTGTACACTGAGAGGGAAGACAACGTGCTCTGATTGTGATGTTTTAGCACTAGATTTGTGTGGTGTCGGCCTGTATCTCTGGCTGAGGTACACTGGAAGTAAAGCACAGTAATGATTTTCCCCTCAGAAAATCAGCCCTTATCTGAGGATGAAAAAACCTGCTGCAGTATGGACACCTGTGTTCTTGGAAGTGAAATAAAAGCCACCTGACTCTCAGTGAACCACAAACAGTAGCACTTCAGAATCCCTAGGAAGCCCAGAGCTCATCCGCAGGTTTCCACACGACTTTACCATTGTTTCTGAATGGTTCTGACAATATTCCATGAAAAGCTATTCTGGCCATTCCTATGTTGACCCCTTCTCGTAAACCATGCCCATAGACTCTTAACTGGGGACAGATGTAGTAGATGTAGTAGTTTAGCCCAGTCAGAGTGTCGCATGCCATTGTATTGAGTTGTAAGTGAAGTTTCACTCAGAATCTGCAGAGAATCAGAAGGCCACATTCGTATCAAAAGTACAGAAGGCAAGGATCTCCAACTGAGCACAGGTCCCAGGGCAGAGCCCTGCACAGGCAGACATAGCTGAGAATCTGCTGTTACCCTGTGTTCAGGGCTAAGGCTTCCATCTTTGCAGAGGACAGATGAGAGAGCTTGGTCTTGTGCTACAGTCAGCCTCTCTGAGTGCCATTTGTGAGGTGGGAAAACAAGGCCAAGGACTCACAAACCAAGAACACATTCTTTGAGGTCTGCTGCTATGTTGGGCTAGAAGAAGTTGCAAATATTGTGTAGTTCCAGCGATAACCTGATGACATCATACATATCTGGGTGTACCTTCCCTCTAAGGTGTGTGTGACTAACATAAATCCAGTTACATATGCATCATGTTAAGGACATACTGTGTGGAGGAATAGATCTATCCTGTGGGGGAAGGCAGTGGGGAAGCCCTCTTCCTCTCCACCTCTAGATGTCATATCTGAGGAGTGTCAGTGTACCAAGTACCCTGTATGTGTCACACTTACAGCAGCCCAAGGTTAGCTTTGGAGCACACATGTACAGAGGGTGATACTTTCAAGGGTGTGGGGACTCAGATCCAGGCAAGACCTGACCATATAAGTCTGTGATCACACCAACAGTTTTCTTCTGAGTTTCTTTATTCAAACAGCATGAAGCTTCCACACAATCAGGTGGGCTCCGTTCCTCCCATGTGTATGCTGCAGCCCTGACCCAGCCTTTACCTCCTGGCTGAGAAATGTAAAGTCACTTGTTTGCCAGCCACTGTCTGCTACCCCCTCAAGCACTTTGTTGCCTTCAGTGGATGCCTGGCCAGGGAAACAAAGACAACCTAACTCCCTCCTTCTTACTGCCTCTGTGTGTGCTGTCCCGCTGCCCAGCACTGGAGCCTGAAGGCAGTCCAGGTGCTGTTGTTGGTTGAGTTTTACTTTCTGAAGTCTGTTTCACCATCATTTCTGCTGGGGGACGGGTGGGGGGAGGACCCTACTGGTCCAGAACCCGAAGCATGGTCTTTGTGCTGTGCTGTGTTGGCCACAACCAGAACCCAAGTCACCGAGGCTCGGCAAAGCAGAGAAGCCTTTGTGTTGTCTCAGGCTCACCTAGCTCAGGCTGCCTTGCCTGGCCCAGTGTACAGTGGACACAGATTCATATTGTTGCTCTCCTGGCTAAGGTGGCTTACCCTGGCCCACTATACAATGGACCCAGGTTCATATTGTTGCTCTCCTGGCTACTGGTTAGAGTTGAGGTTTCAAGATCACACAGCTGTTGCATTTGACAAGTGGTAGAGTAGGAATAGGGAGATGGGTGAGTGATAAAGAAGTTGTTGCAGAACACCAGGCAAGAGGCTCTGCAGACCTGAGTCAGTGTCAGGAGCTAGAGAGCTTCTCGGAGCCCTTTCTGTCCCCACACCTGAGCAAGCCTTCCTTCCCAGCCTCAGAACTTAGTACTTTATGAGTCTTAATTGTAGTTTTCACTAGCCTGATGATTGGAAGATAGTATTGTGAAGGCTTTCGTGAACCCACTTACAGTTTAAATAAGACACAAAGACTTCTATATAGTTTAAAACTGTTGGCCTTATACTGGGGCAGTCTCTTAGCTACCTCATCTAAATTTTTCCTAGCTTCTCCGCCATCTTGCCGTGTGGTTCTCACTCCCTGCTTATAACTCCTTCCATCCCTTCTCCTTCCTTCAACTGCCACTTCTCTACCCTCTCTCCCATGTCTCCCTTCTTTCTCTGCCTGGAAGTCCACTACCCATCTCCACTTCCTGCCCCAGGTGTCAGCTTTTTTTTTTTTTTTTTTTGGTTTTTCGAGACAGGGTTTCTCTGTGTATCCTTGGCTGTCCTGGACTCACTTTGTAGACCAGGCTGGCCTCGAACTCACAGTGATCCGCCTGCCTCTGCCTCCCAAGTGCTGGGATTAAAGGCGTGCGCCACCACCTCCCGGCTAGGTGTCAGCTTTTTATTATACAAAAAAGCCATGTTCCAGTCTGAACCAAACAACAAGACAGTGTCCAATCCATCTCTTATGGGTTGCCTGACTTACATCTTTTGGGCAGGTGAGGAAGGACAGGCATTTACAAATAGAAAACCAGTGATGGGCCATAGAAACAACAATACCAAAAGCTTACTAGCATTTAGCTCTATGCTGGTACACCAATCATCATTTGAAAATATAGGGACACGCCTTCTCAATGTGTGGGAAGGTCATTCCAACAAGATAGCTTAGCTTACCTTCCCTGAAAAGCTGGGGAGCTCTTCAGTGTTGGAAATTGGATTTCATATATTT
Organism: Lophiomys imhausi; assembly: GCA_907164525.1. Classification (NCBI taxonomy): domain Eukaryota; kingdom Metazoa; phylum Chordata; class Mammalia; order Rodentia; family Muridae; genus Lophiomys; species Lophiomys imhausi. The sequence continues at coordinate 1,606,989 of CAJQZJ010033039.1, read as the reverse complement.
ACATTATGGCTCATAACAGTTGCAAAATTACAGTTATGAAGTAGCAACGAAAATAACTTTATGGTTGGGGGTCAGCACAGCATGAGGAAGATCGAGAACCACTGTTCTGCGATGACTGTAATCCAACGGATGAAAAATAACAAGCACTAGTGGGAGCACTGAGTCATTAGGAGCCTCCATTCTGTCAGCAGGAATGTAAAGTAGTACTTTGTAAAGCCATCTGTTCCTTAAACAAGTAAACATGCAGTTAAGTGTGACCTTGTAGTTTGCCCTCCTAGGTATGTGCTTCAGAGAAATGACACATTCACACAAAAAGAATATGTGTGGGTATTTATAGCAAAACTGTTTCCAGTAGCTAAAAGTTAGAAACAATCCAACCAGGACACCTCTCACATAGCAAATGGATAAGCAGAACACAGTCCATCCTTATAGGTTCATATCATCAAGTAGAAACAGCGAAATACCAATGCAGGCTACAGCAGATTAAACTTGGAAATGTGGTTGACAGAGTGGAGTCAGCCATAGCATACCATAGAGGGTTAGAAAAGGCCCGGTATGCTTTTAGACTCTTTAGGGGAATTAGTGCTTATAATTAGAATGAATAATAGTAAAAATAGCACAACAGATATCTCCTATCGGACAGGAGTACTAAGCCAGATATTTGAGAGCAAAGTGAGCACTCCCCCCTGTAGTGGAGGTTTAGATTTTTCTGGAAACATGGTTGTGTTGAATAAATATGTAACAGTTGTGGGAGTGCTTGATCTACTACTGAAAAACAGACTCATAAAATCAACCTGATGACTGGTACCTGTAGGGAACACCTGGGAGTGCTCGTGGTCCTGGTCAATAGGTGAACCTTGTGAGGAGGGCATAAGGTTGCCCAATGAGAAAACATCCTGGTTCATAGTTAAAGAGAGTTTATAAAGTAAGACCCGGAAACTCAAGAAGGGCTTTTTGCTTGGCATCGCTTTGCATTACTTCTCATCGCTGCTTCACTTTGAAAGATGCTAGATAAAGGTTGGTGCTGCTAAGACTTGTGGCCAAGGTTGATCAGACGCCCAACCTTGAAAAGTGAAAAACTGTGGTGCTGAGACCCCACAGAACACCGGAAGAAACTGAAACCCCAGGCAGGGGTATGGAGGGCAGCACGTGCCCCATGAAGGTTTGACAAACTCAAAGAGATGGAAGAGACCGTGGCCTCAAGTGAGTGTGCAGCAACGGCCAGCTCCTAGGCCATGTGGTGCATCATCTTCCCGAGGGCATTCAGGTAGCTCTGTTGGACAGAAGAGACAGAGACCCCAACCAGGGATGTAGCACCAAAGTACTGGGCCACTCGGAGGGTAGCATTGCCCTGTGAAGGTTCAACAAACTCCAATGAAAGGGAGAGACTATATCCCCAAGCGGGATGCAGCAACTGCCATCGAGATACCAGAGCCTGGTAACCACTGAGCTGCTGCTGATTACTGCGTTCCCTTTGGCATTGGCTGATTTGAATGGACTGGTGACAAATTGCCCAAAGGACTTGTGCCTGATAAGAATCCTTTCTCCTGTGCCTCGGGCTGGTGGGTTGGAAGGTGTTTAGATTATTAATAAGTAATTATAAGGTATGCCTACACTACTCCTCAGCACCACCTTCCCTTCAGATACCTTGGTGCTGGACAGAGCCCAGGGCTGAGTGCAGCCGAGCCCTACTGTACCACCACTCAGTCCCTAAGTGTTGACCTTGAAAGTCATCTGTCCTAGAGCAGAGTGCTGTTTATGGAAATGCAATTGTTGAGAAAGAACATGATTTGTTCTGAGCACAATCTTTTACACATTTTTTTAATTGACGTTACTCGTGGTGTTGTGTTATTTTTGTTTAAGTTTCCGAAGCACCTTTCTGTCATTTCTGCCTCTCTCATTTCTCTGTTTCTCTGAGAGTAAAGAGCTAGAATTGCGTTGGCCTTGCCATTTACTTTGTTCCTGTTAAAATTATATTTATACCTGCTTACCTAACAAGAGCTAATTCCAGTACATTTGATAATTTTTAGATGTCTTGATTGTTTTTCTTTTTATAAAAGTAATTTATGCTCGTGCAACATTCAGAGCATACAGAGAAACTGGAGTGTTTCTGGACCTTTCTTCCACCCAATGGATAATTAGCACTAACAGCTTTGTCATGTTTTTTCTACATATTTTATCTCTGGATACTCTCCATGATTTATTTTCAATAAAATTGTGTCATTTCTATTAGCACCTGCCATTTCCTGTTGCCCTAGCCCTGCCCAAGGTCATGTTCCCCAAAACTATTAGAGTAGAGCTTGAGTGTGTTGCTGTTTTTGCTCAATGCAAACTTTCTCTGTTCTTATCACTGCTTAAGGACACACTGCCATTCACAGTTGATGTCTCAGCTAATGCCACAGTGAACAGGCGTGCTGTGGGCTCTTGTATTGCTGCTTAAGTCTGGTGCCTTTCTGGTCCCTCAGTGAAAGTATGAGTTGATATTTCCTAACAGCCCCTTGGGAAGAGTTTTAAAGTCAAACTATGATTTTCACTGTGTAGTTGGTGCCCTACCTGACTGTTCTGTGCTCCGCCTACACTGAAGAAGAAACATTGCTGGCCCCATTCCCACCTCTCTTAAGGCTTGGCTAGACATTTCTGTCTTTGGTGTGTTACCCTATACTTTCCCTGCCTGGCTTAGTGCAGCAACATTGGAGCCACTCTTCCTGAGCATAAGGGAAATACCAAGGAGATGTCAAGTGACATCAGACCTCCCTGTCTCAGTGGAGATGGGGAGGAGGCTAAGCATGGACTTCATGCTGAATACTTTCCTATGAGATTTCATTCATCCCCACATTTCCATAATGGAGTGTTAGAGCCTAACTAGAAACCCAAAGCTCAGAGGATCTTGTGTGCCTCAAAGTGCAGCTCAAGTTCTCTTAGTCCAGGGACCTCACCTGCTCCTTTCCAAAATGCTAGCCCAAAGAGCAGTGGATGTAAAGCTGTCCCTACTGAATCTGATGGTAATTGTGGCTTCAGCCAGGAACCCTGAACTTGAAGCTCCTGCATCCACCACTGTCAACTTCCTAGCTTGGAGGTGTTGTATATGTAGTTTATTGGTGCCAACTACACCCATGTTGCTCTGCACCTGTAATTCCATTCATCTCAGAGAAATGCAACTCAAGACAACTCTGAGATTCCATCTCACACCTGTCAGAATGGCTAAAATCAAAAGTTCAAATGACAGCACATGCTGGTGAAGGTGTGGAGAAAGGGGAACACTCCTCCATTGCTGGTGGGAGTGCAGGCTTGTGCCACCACTATGGAGGTCAGTCTGGCGATATCTTAGAAAACTTGGAATAACTATGCCTTGGGTCCCAGCCATACCACTTCTGGGTATACATCCAAATGATTCCTCACCAAATCACAAGAAAGTTTCCTCATCTATGTTCATAGCAGCCTTATTTGTAATAGCTAGAAACTGGAAACAACTCAGATGTCCTTCAACTGCAGAATGGATTAAAAAACTGTGGTACATCTACACAATGGAATACTACTCAACTATCAGAAACAATGAAATTATGCAATTTACAGCCAAATGGATGGAACTAGAGAAGCTCATCCTGAGTGAGCTAACCAAGACTCAGAAGGATGCACATGGCATCTATTCACTTATAATAAGATTTTAGCCATATAGTACAGGATATCTATACTACAACCAGTGCATCAAAGGGAACATGAACATAGACTTTTGTCCTGTCAATGAGACACTTTGCCTTGGGGTGCTGCCTTGTAGGCCCCCAGTGTATGAGGCTCTTGGCCCTCATATGACTACTGAAATGGGGTGGGGGACTGTTGTGTAGGGACATTCCACTCCAGAGGAGTGAGATGGAAGGGATAGGGGTAGAGGGTGGGAGGGCAGGACTAGGAGGGGCGGAAAGAGGGAACTGTGATGACGATGTAACCTAAGCAAAAAATAAATATTAAAAAAATCATTTTCTTACAGAAAAAAATTTCTTTTTCCTTGGAAAACTGAAGCTCTCTTTCTAGTAAACATCTTCTTTTCTCCCTGCCGCAGCAACCAGCATTCCAGTTTCTGTCTCTGAATCTGGGCTTCATGTAAGTCCAGCTATCCAATATCTGCCTTTTCTGACTGGCTCATTTCACCCAGCATAATTCCCTAGAAGTTCTGCCATGTTATAGCGTATCAGAATGTCCTTCCTTTTCAAGACTGAACATTCTATTTTACACATACACACATGCTTATGCATATGTTGTTGGATGCTTGTGTTACATATTTTAGCTACTTTGAATAATCCTGCTGAGAATATATGTAGGGAGTTAGAATAATTAAATTAGATTTAGAAAATATATAGGGGTATCTGATACAGTCTCTTAATTCGGGGCATGAAGATCAACTTGGCTGTGAGCAATTAGCTTATCAGCTTGTGGAAAAAACAAGGTTGAAGTCAGGAAAACAAGAAAGACTTAATGGACTGAAAAACAAGGCTGAAGTCAGGAAAACAGGAAAGATTTAATGGACTTAAAGAAACAAAGTATCTGGCCTGACACTGTTTTCAGCTGCTAAGTGGGCGGAGCCCAAATTAAGCTGAAACAGAGTCCATCCTATTTAAGGACAGTGCATGGAGCCCAGAAGGAAAAGAGGCCCCTGATGAGAGCTCCAAGAGTCCTGCTGAAAAAAGTGCTGGCCATCATTTGATGGCCAGATTTCCCTGAAGCAGAAAGAAGCTGGTGAGCAAAGAAAGCCTGAGCAAGACACCAAAAGGCCAAGGACTAAACCCTGTGGCTCAGCTTTTGCCTAGAGTTTGACCTGTCCGAACAGTGGCCTAAAGGAAACTGTGCCTGGCTTTAAGGACTCTGAAGTAGAGCGGCAGAGTTGCTGATGCGAAGGGGCTGGGGTCTCCCAGAGAGAAGAAAGCATCAAACCTTATTTAAGGTGAGACTGCAATAACCAACTTACCCTGATGAATCTACATCTGAGAGATCCAGAAAAAGGACTGCTAAGTGCGTTAAAGAATCTACAACAAAGACTGTGTTCCTGACAACTGAGGACCTGCCCCAGAGACTGTATCATTCTAAAAGGTTAGGAAAATAGGATTAGTGGTTAGGTTAAAGGGATTGTAGGAATTTGTATGATTAATAGTTAATAAATTGTTGGTATTTGTTATAGGTGAATATTGTTAGTAATTAAAAAATAATAATTAAAAAGTTCGGTTACAAATACAAGTATGGAAATAGCTCCTAAGACCCCGTTTTCATTTCTTTTGAGTATATAAAGATAAAGGGAATTAATTGCTGAGTCATATAGTCACCTGATTTAATGTGAGGAGTCATTGTTGTCATCCTGTTAGCAGTACTACTTTACATCCCACGTGGGGACAGTGTGTACTATCCCCACTTTCTCTGCCTCACCAATGTCACTGACCTATCTTTGATGTTTTTGTCCTTGTGGGTGTGAAGTGGTATATCACTGCAGACTTGGGTTACATTTCTCTTCTGACATGTGCTTCTTGACTGGTTTCTATCTTTTTTGGAGAAATATCTCTCTGGCTGTTTTCATCTCTTTCAAAATATATTTTAACTTTAATTCTATATATTCTAATATCTCCCTTATCAAATATATAATTTACAATTATCTTCTCCCTTTTCTGCCTTTTCCCTTTCTGTTGATCGGCTTTTGTTTGTTTGTTTTTTTTTGTTTTTTTTGTTTTTTTTTTTAATAATTTATTTTTTATTTCTTCAAGTTACATCTCAATCACAATCCCTTTATAACTAAAAGGTTAAAATCTTCATGACATCCAGTTTGTCCATTTTTCTTTTGTTTCCTGTGTCAGTATTTAAAAAGAAATATAATTTCCCACCAATCCTCTCAGCCTTCTTTTCTAGCCCATCTCCATTCCTTCGTGTCAGCCACCAATGCCGAGTAATACTTTCTTCCAGGGTCCGCCAGGGACCATACTAGGCCAAGACTGAGATCGGTGCCTGAGCTTTTTCCTGCAATAGATGAGAACTAACACAGAGACCCTCAACCAAAGTGCAGAGACTGTGAGGCTGAAGAGCACTCACTCCTAATCAACCACCCTCCCCCAAAGGCTCTGGGACATGCAGAAGAGGAGACAGAACAACTGGATGGGCAACTCCAAGGAAACAGGGCCTTCCAGACACAAAGCAGATGCACACAGGAACTCACAAGACCGCGGCAGCATGCACAGGACCTGCACAGGTTCAAGCCAGAAGAGCAACATTCCTGAGAAGGGGAAGTGGACGTGAGCTCCCATCCCTAACCAAGAAGGTATTTCCAGTGATGACTTTTGGCAAGAGAAAATAAACTTTACCAATAGAGTCTCACAAGGTACATCAACCATCCTTCATTGCAGCCCCATGCCCAGGAGTAGTGGGACAGCATGGAATTAACTCAGCGGTATTTTTGTAAACTTTTTGTCTCATTTTGCTTTTTTTTTCTTCTTTGTCTTTTGTTGTATATTTTTATTTCTGTTTTTGTGTGTGGAGGGGTATTTCTTGTTTTGTTTTTGTTTATGTAAGAGAGAGAGAACAAAGTTGGGTGGGTAGAGATATGGGGAGGATCTTGGAAGAGTTGAGGGAGGGGAAAAACATCATCAAAATATATGAAAAAATTTAATAGAAATGCATTTTACCCAACTTTAGGAAAAAAGATAGATGGGAGGGGGAGTGGGTGGATGGACGGACGGACAGACAGACAGACAGACAGACAGACAGACAGATCCATCTATGCCTACTTCTAGCTGGTTTCGCTCTGTGTCTTTTCCTTTTCAGTTAAACAACTAACCAACCTTCCAGATGGTCAAATGCCTGAGAATTCTTTTTGAGGTATTCCCTACTACATAAAACTAGTACGTGGCTACCACCTAAATAATTCTCAGCCCCTTCTAGCTGTATTCTATTTCATTTCTGAGATACAGAAAAACAGTAAGGACTAGAGAGACTGCTCAGAGCATGTCATTGTGGTTAATGGCAGTCCCTGCTAGCTGGTGTGGTGCCACGTACCTTTAATCCCAGCACAGAGGCAGGAGAAGCTGTGAGTTCAAGGCTAGCCTGATCTACATAGCAAGTTGCCGCCCAGCCAGGATTACACAGAAAGATTCTGTCAAAACAAATCAATCAAACAGACAGACAGACAGCACTTGTTGCACTTGCAGAAGTCCTAGGTTCAGCTCCCAGCATCCACATGACAACTCAGAGCCACCAGTCACTCCAGGACCCAGGGACCCGATGCCCGCGTCTGGCCTCCATGGCTGTTCAGTTTACCTCTCACATCTGCCTTGAAGAACACCCCTACTCTCTTCTGAGTAACTTTTTAAAAATCATTTTCATCCTATCCCCTTCTTCCCTGCTTCCCTCCCTGTCCTTTCCTTATAAACATTCCTCCTGTGAAGTGCAGATCCTGCTTGAAGCATTGGAAGCCCACACCATGGCCAGGTCTCCATTAGTTGTGTTTGTTGCTGTAGGATTTGGCTCTGCCCTTGTTCTCTTGTGTTGGCTGCTATAGCAGGGTTGCTTTAGAAGGCTACGCCCAGACTTGCCATGAGCTGTGTTGACGCTGCTAAGGTGTTACTGATGTCCTGACCCAAAAGAGATTCCAGAATACACAGTGAGCACTTGTTAAACAAGGTAGAAATATTTTCATTCAAGCTGACTTTCGTAATCTGTAGTTTACTCCTTTATTTCTAGACTCAACTAAGCATTGTGTATGTCCCTACAGAGTATTTTTATGCCTTCAGATGTTTCTTGATTCTCATGTGTGCATACAGTGAGTGGATCACTGTTGAAAAGGAAGAATTCATTTTATTTGGGTTGCTGAGGAGGAGGAAAGGCAGCTAATGCTTTTACAAGACATGTTTGCACCAGACCGTGGTTACTTGGTGTGAATCCTTTTTGTTATGCCCAAGCTGTTGAAGTCATCACCGCATTCTCACATGCAGGGAGCTCAGGCTCAGAAGGACTCACCTCACTGACTCTCCCTCCCACAGCAGAGGATGGATTGGTTAGGAGAGTGTGAAGGGACTCAGAAGGACTCATGTCACTGACTCTCCCTCCCACAGCAGAGGATGGATTGGTTAGGAGAGTGCGAAGGGACTACGCCATCTGCCCTGAGGCTGAGCTAATACAGCACAAGCCCTGAGGCAAGAGGCAGCAGGCAAATCAAAACCTCAGAAAGGGGCTCTGGTCACAGGGCTCTGGTCACAGGGCTCTGGTCACAAGTCGGCGGAAGAAAGCCAAGAAAAGCTGCAAGGAAGACAGCAGCAGAAGTAGAGCAGTCTAAGGTACTCTAGCAAATGAGCGAAGGTCTGTCACAGGCCAAGACATAAACGGTGGCCTGGGAACACTGGGACTGGCTGAGGCCACAGTGACAGCAGGGAAGCAACTGGACAGCAAAGCCCGAAGCATGAGGCACACACGGACTGTGAAGTGACTGAAGAGATAGAGGCTGCAGCTCTGAAGAGACTGTAGCGATAGAGCCGTGTTGAGGAAGCCAGGGACCCGCTATAGGCCCTCAAGTCAAGGCAAGGCCATGAAGCTGAAGACTTAGCTGGAAGGTGTAGCAGCTACCCTGAGGGGATTCAGCTAGTTTAAATGGCAGCCTGAAGTATCCGTGGACAGACCAGGCCATGCGTGGCACACCTTCTGCACCTCATATGACTGAAGCCGGGCCAAGTTGAAGAAGCAAGGCAAGTTGGCACACGATCGGAGGACAGTGGCGATGCTAGGCCCGGAGAAAGCTGAGCCAAGCTTGAGATAAGATTGCCACAACTGCCAGCAGCTGGCAGGCTGACCAAGTTGGCCACACAGACCTGCACTAGACAATTTTAGTGTCCTTTCCAAAGGGTTAAAGTCGCTTTGTCTAGGTATTCTTAGGTATTGTGTTATAGATATTGTAGGTTCTAGGTATTAAGTGTTTATAGGTATCAGCTACTGTAGGTTATAGGATTTAGGTGTTTTATAGGTGTTGATTGAGTATTAATAAATAGAGGTTTAATAAAATTTTCCTTTACAGACATTCATAATTGTCCTTCCAGTTCTTTGCAGCGTTGCCTTTACTTCCCTATTCTGTGGGTCTCATCATATTCAGGGAATATTCAGGCCTGCCCTTTTCCATCATTTCTTATGCCGTCTGTGGTGCTGGAGTTACACCCTCTCCCTACTGTCCTCTGCAGCTCCTCAGGGCACTGCAGGCAGGTGGAGTGCACATTGATAATTTACCTAGCACGTGATCCAACTCCCCCGTTTAGAGGCATTGATGTGTGGTGCTTATCCCTGCCACTAAATTGATGCATCACACATAGTCGGTGCTCAATAAATATTTGTTAAGTTAATTCACAGAGAAGCTGTGAAGAACAGATGTCGAATTGAATTGGTCATTTCAAAATCCATTTATTAAAGCTTTAATACGTTATTACAGGAAGTGCGGAAGCCAGCAATCTGAACAAGGAGGGTGCTGGTTGCCCACACATTTTCCAACTCTCTGTCCAAATAATCATTTCCATTCTGAGTCCTGCCCGCTGGAGTGGGGGGGAGGACATGCTGAGCGCTAAGATGCTGAGCTTCTGTATATGCCTTGTTGAGCTGCTGGAGGGAAACGGAGCGCCTCTTCCCATCCCGGGGCACTTGGTACATTGATCTCCACATCCAGGGATGTCTGCCCTGAAGGTACTGATGGATTTTTCAAAGCCAGATAGATACCTGTGTGAGGTCCTCATTCAAAACCAGGCCCAAATGGACGTAGCACAGGGATGGCCAGGAGTGCCCTGGGGCAGCAGTGAAGTTGCTTCTCTGCTATCTCATCTGCTCAGGCGACCATAGGGACACTGAACTTCAGGCTTCACAACTCTGAGTAGACGCACACATGCTTCATCTGTTTGCTTTCAGAAGGTGCCTACTTTATGACACTTCTGTGACAGTCTCAATTCTGTCTTAATTTCTTGTGATTAAATAGGCCTACAGCCCTCTCAGGTGATGACTCTTCTTTCTCTAGGAACTCCCTGGAGGAAGGAACAGACCGAGGACCTGCAGCGAGTGCTAAAGGCCGTTGATTGGGACATTCCACTGGTGCTGGTCAGTGGCAACCATGACTTGGGCAATGTCCCCACACCCGAGACTGTGGAGGAGTTCTGCCAGACATGGGGAGACGACTACTTCAGCTTCTGGGTCGGGGGTGTCCTGTTCCTGGTGCTCAACTCCCAGTTCTTGTACGATGCCTCCAGGTGCCCTGAACTGAAGCAGGCCCAGGACCACTGGCTGGACCAGCAGCTGAGCATTGCAGAGCAGCAGCGGTGCCAGCATGCCATTGTCTTCCAGCACATCCCGCTGTTCCTGCAGAGTATTGACGAGGATGATGACTACTTCAACCTCACCAAGGCCGTGCGGAAAGAGTTGGCAGACAAGCTCACTAGAGCAGGTAGTGCCTGGGGTATGGGTGTGTCACCTGCTTTTGTCACCTGGCAAAGTGAAGAAGGGACAAAGCTTTGGTTGGGACTGGTTCTGATCCCACTCACTAGTAGTATGGCTGTGCACAAGCTGCCAATTCCTTCCTGCCTCGGTTTCTAGGATGGTTAAGGGTGGTAATCCTAGGAAGCATTTAGGATGGCCCCTGACCTGCTGAGCACCACCCTGAAGTAGATGCCTACATTTGAGGATGGGAGTCCTGGAGATCAGGGATCCTAGCAGAAGGGCCTAGGATGTGGTTACATGCACCTTGGGAGATATGAAGACCTGGAGACATCTTCCTTCATTTCTGTGGGAAGCATGAACTAGCTCAAGGACAGATAAGCCTTAAGAACCAACCTTGCTGCCAATAGTCCTTAGGTATCGTGCAGGAAACCTTGGGGTGAGGCTTCAGTAGGTCGGTCCTTAGAGCTTCATGGGTTCACCTGTACAGGGAAGGACGTTCTGGTTCTTCCCTGAGTTAGGACAGGGAGACACTTAGTATAGGATCTGTCTGGTGTAGACTTCACCTGGTCATTTGTGTGATCACAAGTGTGCAGTTGCAAAATGAAGATGCCCTGTATTAAAGGTGAGCCCCGGGCTTCTGAGGGCTGCTCTCTGGTACCAGCCCATACCACCTTTCTCCTCCTTAGATTACCTAGGGGGTCCTCTTGAGAGAAATGGAGTGTCCTAGCAGCTCACCTAAGTGATCAGTGGTTCTCAGGACTCCAGCTGTGACAGCTGCTGTGTATCCTGTCCCCAGTTGTCCATCTTACATTGTTCCACAGCTCATAACTTATCAAACATTTGTAACATGTGAATCCCTTCATTGAGTTCCTTGTTCCTGGGAAGGCACAGGGTTCGAGTTGGGCTCACTCAAGAGCCAAAAAAAAAGAAAGAAAAAAAAAAAACTTCCCACTCTTCTTTTATTCATCCTCCAGTTTGAAAGCCCAATAGACCTTCTGTACATCTGAAACATTTTACAAAAAACTTATAATGAGAGACATTTTCCAACTGTTCCATGGAGATGAGGTTGGAAAGCTTCTATTAAAGGCCTTTGAAATTTTATGCCATGCTTGAGTTAGTGTAGAAAACATTTCTGATGCCAAGGAAGCAGAGTGAGTGGCAGGATGGCACCCGCCCCACCATAGAGACTGTTTTGCAACAGAGAATCAAGCCAGTGGAACATTCAGTGCCACCAAAACCAGTCCCTCCACAGCACATGGGCGCAGTAGAAGTGGTGCAAACACAGTCCCCTTCCTGCGGTCTGCATCTCATTCTGAGTGGCATGTAGCTCTGGGCCGCCCATCCCGGGACAGAGCACATGCCATCTATGACAATGTCCAGATGTTGAAAGGACCCATTTTGTCAACAGGGCATCCATGGAGAAAATGTGGTAGCCATCCACCCAGAGCACAGGGTACACTTCCTGCAGGATACTACAGCTCTAACAGGCACAGGAACCAGGTTCCTTGTCAGTACATCCACCCAAGACTGAGTGTGCTCCTGAGGTGAATCCCATGGCTCCATCTTGCGTAGGTTGGTATCTACCATGAGGCTGGTTGGTGCCTTTTATCAGGACAAGCCCTGGCCATGCCCCTGCCCCTATGCAGAATGAAATGCAAAGCCTAAATTATAATCTGAAAGTTGCTTTGTAGGCATGAAGCAGAATGGGAGTTCACCCTCCTTTTCCGTTCTTGGTGTTATCGGGCCCTGGCATCCTGAGGGCTCTGGGTCCAGTAGGGGGCTCCTTGAATGAACAGGAGAGTAGGGAGAACTAGAGAGACTGAAGCCCTACTGCAGCCTCCTGGCAGGGCTGTGTTTATTCATGGACCATTTTTTCTGGCTCCTTCATATTGAAGCAGCTCCATAGCCAGGCCCTCTCCTACGCCAGTACAAGGTCCAGCTCCACAGCCTGCCCTTTGCAGAGCCTCCAAGTCACATGATGAAACTACTCAGTTTTTACCTTCTTGATATAAAGCTCTTTTCCCCTTGAAGTCTTTCTCAGTGTTATCTTGATTCCAGCATTTGTCAAATGGGGTTTGCAAGTGTTGACATTCCTGAGTCTCTCACTAGACCATCAGCTTCTTGAAGGCAGAGACAATGTGGATCTGTCCCTGCCTTTAGGTCTGCCTCAGATTGTCTGCCCCACATCCTGTGCCCTCCACACCACAGGGCACCATGACCTTTGTCTCTTTGCCCTCATTGATTCAGAATTATTATCCATAGCCCTGGCTATGGATCTGCCTGTCTTCCACGGTCACTTGGCAGTGTTTCTCCTCCAGCCCTGGGAGGCTTGGATAGTAGACTCCTGTGTGTGTGAGACAGGGCAGTGGGGGCCACTGACCACTCAGGAATATAGACAGTGGTTGAAGCCATAGCAATAAAACTGGAACTCATTTTGGAAAGCCAGAAATTCATGATATTTTGTAAAATTCATTAGCTTAAAGACCTTGATAAAGCTGGGGTGATGGGGCAGGCAGTACTTAATGTTGCCTCTAGCCTTTGTCTCCCACAGCAATATTATTTCCTAATATTATTTCAGTCGCATTTTGTCCTTGTGCTGAAATGCCAGTGCTCAAAAGTATGTCAGAAGCTCATCAGACGATCAGGATAGCTTTTAATTACAATAATTGTGTTGTTATAAAATATCCTTTTAAAGAATACATCCCTCCCCAAGCCACTGTGGAGATAAAACATGCTTCCTTCCAGCAAGTTTAATGAATAATTCTGAATCATTGTGTGGGATGAATAAATGATTTGATAATGAGCATCAACAATCATCTCCCATTGTTGCATTAATTTTTGTGAATGGGGTGAGGTAAATGAAGAGGAAGTGCTGTCACCATACAATAGGCCACCATTGTGTAGAAATGCGCTCTGTGATCCAAGACTCAGAGCTTCCGACCTCAGGTTTCCCTAGAAACAAATGCTTCCTGTTTCTACTTTTGAAGTCAGTGAAAGTGGGGGTGGGGGGCTTCTTTGAATGGTGCAAAAACATTGTCAATAAACTGGTAGAAATAACCAGATACCAGGGCAGGACAGATGCACAAATATCAAGCAGCACTGGGGTTATTTCCAGTTTTCTTTTGCTCTGCCTGGGGATAATCAATTTCATCACATCGAAGGGATGGAGAAATTGGTTTTCCCTTTAATTCACCTGATACCTAGTTGGAGTTGCAAAGATAGATCATAGATAATGAAATGTGAGCAGAAGCTGGACATGGTCTCGTCCCTCAGGCCTCTCTCAGCAAAAGGTTAGTATGTGACCCAGTTAATGCGGATTGCAGTTTAAACTCTCAATCTTAGGGGAAAAGGGGGGGGGGTCTTTGACTGCCCGTCTTTCCTCTTGATGTCTTGATACCTTTTCTTTCTCTTCATTCTCAGCACAAAGCTTAAGAACTATGTACTAAAGAGCCTAGGGCACATTTGGCAATTATGAAAAATTCCAGCAAGTTGATCTTTCCCACAAAAGTTAATGGGCAATTTCACAGAATTAGTTTCATCTCTAGCATCTGTGAGCTTTTTAAACAAAGAAACAGAAAAAAAAGGCGAGCTCTTAGCCTTTGGTTGTAGTTTTAGGATTTCACGTTTTTAAAGAATGTAGAGGTCAGGTTTCCAGGGCCACATTACAGGAAGAAGAGAATGCTGGGCACCCTCTGTCTCACCACTGGATTGATGCTATTTATGCCCTGATGCCGCCATGAAGTAGGGTCCAGCTGTATTCACTATGGAAGTCCACCCTGAGCCTGTCCCACAGCAGTGCCTTGATAAATAGACATATTGGTCAACAGGGAGGGACAGAGCCTGCCTTGATTCACACCTCCCTAGCAGCTGCATCGCTGGCGATGCCCACACTGCCTATAAATTCTGCGTGGGGAACGCACCAGCTGGAGCACTGCTTCTTAAACTGAGTCACACACAACTGAACGTGGGGTTGGGAGACAGGAAACAGTAAGATAAGCAAGTAGGATAGGTGGGCAGGAGGGGGAGAGGGTGGGAGTGTGTGACGGGGTGGGTGGACAGAGGGGACTGTGATGGAGATGTAACTTGAAGTAATAAATAAAACAAAACAAAAAATTAACTCAGAATCAAACATCAGAACTCCAAGTGTTTCTGGCAGCACTGGAGCATTGGTATTGTGTAGGGGTTAGATAAATTAGATTTAGGAAATATATAGGAGTTTCTGATACTGTCTCTTAATTCGGGGCCTGAAGAGCATTATCAGCATGAAGTCAGCAAAAACAGGAAAGACTCAATAGACTGAAAAACAAGGTTGAAGTCAGGAAAAACAGGAAAGACTCAATAGACTTGAAGAAACAAAGTATCTGGCCTGACATTGTTTTCAGCTGCTAAGTGGGCAGAGCCCAAATTAAGCTGAAACAGAGTTCCTCTTATTTAAGGACAGTGCATGGAGCCCAGAAAAAGAAGAGGCCCCTGATGCTAGAGAGCTCCAAGAGTCCTGCTGAAAAAAGGGCTGGCCATTGATGGCCAGCTCTCTCCCTGAAGCAGAAAGAAGCCGGTGAGCAAAGAAAGCCTGAGCAAGACACCAAAAGGCCAAGGACTGGACCCTGTGGCTCAGCTTTTGCCTAGAGGGGTTTGATCTGTCCAAACAGTGGCCTAAAGGAAACGGTGCCTGGCTTTAAGGACTGAGGCAGAGCAGCTGAGTTCCTGATTCAAAAGAAGTAAGTTGGCCTGCAGACGGCTGGGGTCTCCCACAGAGAAGAAAGCATGAAGCCTTATTTAAGGTGAGACTGCAATAACCAACTTACCCTGACAACCTGCATCTGAGAGATCTAGAGAAAGGACTGCTAAGTGTGTTAAAGAATCTACAACAAATACTGTGTTCCTGACGACTGAGGACCTGCCCCAGAGACTGTATCATTCTAAAAGGTTATGAAAGTAGTTGTTATAATTATCAATAGGTTTAGTGGATAGGTTAAAGGGGTTGTAGGAATTTATAGGATTAATAGATAAGAAATTGTTGGTGTTTGTTATAAGTGAATTTAGTAATAAATAAATAAGTGTTAAATAATAATTTAAAAGTTCGGTTACAGTATTGTGTTGTGTTGGTTGCTGCATCATTGCAGCTTTGGTTCTGAACACTTACTGTGTTCGCATAGCATTGCACATACGGTCATACCATGCAACACTCGCAGATGCTGCTGCCTGAAGTGTCTTTGCTCAAATTTGAGATTATTGTATGTTCTGAATTGCAGGGTGTTTTTAAATGTACATACAAAATGTTCTGCTCCTGTAGCGACATAATAGCTTAATTGCAGAAAACAAAGACGATTGTTTCCTACAGTCATTCCTTAGCATGTGAGAACCAAATTGGTGTATCTTTGGATGGTGTTGTGTTAGGATGTTTTGTTTTAAAAGCTGTTGTCTGAGTTGCTGACTTGAGTTTCCTTTAAAATTTGTTAATGGCTTTGGTTGTGATTAGGACCAAATTTGCAGCAGTTTCTGAAATGGCCCTAAGTGTAATTCTCCCATTGCGTACTACACATTTCTGTGAACTGACATTCTCAGCAATATATTTACAAAGTCAAAAGGTCTGCTCCGTAAAATGTCCCATAGTATCAAATATTCAGGCAAGATTTAATTCTCTTTTTACAACTCATTTGTTTTATGTGTACAGTGTTTTGCCTGCATGTGTGTCTGTGTCTCATGCATGTCTGGTACCCACAAAGACCAGAAGAGCATCAGGTCCCCTAGGACTGGAGGTACAGGTGGTTGTAAGCCATTATGTGGGTATTGGAAGCTGAACGCAGGTCCTCTGGAAAGAGCAGCCAGTGCTTTTAACTGCTGAGCCATCCCTCCGGTCCCATCCCTCCAGTCCCATCCCTCCGATCCCATCCCTCCAGTCCCATCCCTCCTGATGTACAATAGGCAAGCATGTCTATCTCATTAGTGTGTAGGTGCACTTTCATCTTTAATAAATGGTAAAATTATACAAAGAATTATGGTAAATTACTCTGATTTTTTTTTTTTTTGGTTTTTCGAGACAGGGTTTCTCTGTGTATCCTTGGCTGTCCTGGACTCGCTTTGTAGACCAGGCTGGCCTCGAACTCACAGAGATCCGCCTGCCTCTGCCTCCCGAGTGCTGGGATTAAAGGCGTGCGCCACCACGCCCGGCTAATTACTCTGATTTTTGTCAGTGATTTTTTTATTTACATACTTATTTTATATTTCAGGGTTATATATAAAAATTTCTCAAGTGAAGCAGTGTCATAAGTAGAAAAAGTTAAGAAGCACCAGCCTAGAGTAAATCTTCATAAGCCTTTTTCTTGAAAAACATTAGGCTACAAACATTTTGGGCTTTACTGACCTGAGATTTCTGTAGAGCTATTCAGCAATGCTTTTGTGATATGGAATTGGCAACACATAACATGTATATAACTGGTTATAGCCATGTTCCAACTATTAAAAAAAAATAGGTGGTGGGCCTGCCCCTGTCTTCACAGGGTGTTCCCTTGCAACAGGCATGTCTGCTTTCGGAGTCCTCGGGTGGACAATGTGCTTGTGTGATTGCAGCGTGCTTTCTGAAGCCTGCTGTGCTGATGTGGCTGGCTCACTGGGGCGTCTGCCCTCAGAGAGCCTCCTCTGTGTCTCAGGAGATCGTATGCCTGGGTGAGCCCAACACTATGCCTGGGGCCTGTGATGCAGCTTAGAGTAGAGATGGCATGGGAAAGCCCATGGTGACACTTAAGATGTGTGACGTTTGATGTTTACTTTAACATGTCCTAGAAAGACATAAACAATTTAGTAAGTTAAACGTAAGTAAGTAATAGCTAGGACACCAATAATGGAAGAGTTTCGAAAGTGGTCCGAGGTGGCTGCTGAGGGCCAGGTAGGATAGGAGAAGTGTTGTAACAGGGCAGGCCATGGGTTGGGGCAGAACTTCAGCCTCATCCTTTGGTGGCCTCTTAGCCAGGCGGCATCTCTTTCTACTTTACATGGTCTTTTGTGAAACAAAGATTCTTATCCCAACCTCAGGGTTGGTACATCAGAAAAAATGAGGCATGTCCCTGACATACTGGGCACCATGGCTGCAGGTAGTGAGTACTCCTTAAAGAACTGTTTGCTGGTCTCTGACCCTGAACTAAGTTGAGATTTCTCAGCAGCCCATTAACTAGGTGGGTGTTTCTTAACCCAAGTGCCTGGCTTCCTTCTTCAAGGTATCACATGAAGCTCTCCAGGCAGAGCCATATTTGCTGCAAGGACTAGCCTGCAGTCTGCTAGTGATGGAGTTGTCATTCCTGTGCAAGATGCAAAAGCTAGACCAAAGCCTTGCGGCACCCAGAATGTGGGGGCCTTAGACTACCCTGAGCCTGGGAGTCTTCAGAGTAACTAAGGAATGCATGCTATTTTTAGTTTTATGAAAAAGGGATCACTAGTTTAGAAAGGAGAAAGCCTCAGAACTAGATACAAAATTCCTTTGGAATCTAACAATTTAAAGGTGACTATTAAAGCACACACTTCCAGTAAACAACCTTAGGATGCATAAGTCAGAATTTCCAAATAAAAATACCTGCCCGCAGGACAGTGGTGTCACCCTACAGAGCCTTCTGTCTGAAGTGCATTTTCAAGAACCATATCTTGGTGACTTTTCTTTATAGCCAATTTTGTAAAGGAACAGACAGGTGTCCCTTTCTGAGGCCAGATCAACTTGATGAATTTCACTCTCTTTAATTTGTCTTCTAGCATGCAGTCATGTATGCATTCATTTTTCCTGGTGGGGTCAGTTTTATTTTTTGATCCATTCACTGTAAAACATCACCCTTTAGTTATTTGATGCCTGCATCTCCTTCACCATCAGATAAAAGACCAACTGCTGATGCTACATCTGGTGTGAAGTGGTGGATTTCATTTCTCACTTTGGAGGTATCCTTAACAGTTGGGCTAATTAAAGTTAAAATCAAGTCCTGATGGTAAATATTTATAAATTGAGAATCTGGCGTGTGAATGCGCTCTACTGATTCCCAGAGTTAAGTCAGTCTGAATTCATTCAGCAAGCAGCACAGGCTCCTCAGTTGTACTCTGGCCAGAGGAGTAAACAAAATAGGTAGAGAGAGGTTCCTTCTCTGTGAATGTGTGTGCGTGCGTGTGTGCGTGCGTGTGTGCGTGCGTGTGTGCGTGCGTGCGTGTGCGTGCGTGCGTGCGTGCGTGTGTGTGTGCGTGCGTGTGTGCGTGCGTGCGTGTGTGTGCGCGTGTGTG
>CAJQZJ010033039.1:1564845-1588298 GCA_907164525.1 Lophiomys imhausi | reverse complement strand
GTGTGTGCGTGCGTGTGTGCGTGCGTGCGTGTGTGTGCGCGTGTGTGCGTGCGTGTGTGCGTGCGTGCGTGTGTGTGCGCGTGTGTGCGTGCGTGTGTGCGTGCGTGCGTGCCAGCCTTGAGGAGGCCAGGAGTCCACTCTCAGTATTGTTAGTTAAGTGCCACCCACCTTACTTCACAGGGAGTCTTCCTTGGCCTGGATGCTCAGTGATCAGGCTATGCCAGCAGGCTACCCTGTTCTGGGATTATGAAGGCACACCACTGTAAAAGTAACTTTTATTTGGCTGAAGTACTGCCTCTGTCTGCTAACCTAGGACTAGTCCTGGAAACTTCTAACTTCTGTACAGTGTACTCTAGGCCTAGAATGTTTTCAACCTCTGAGACTTACTGCTGAATAAGCTCATCCTTTCTAGTTCTTTCTGGACTCTTGCTGGCTGGTTCAACTCAGCTGTTCTGGCTCAAACTCCTCTTCAAGCTGACTGATTCAAATTGGCTTCTCTCTCAGCCTCTGACTGAATTGCTCTGCTCAAACTAACTCTAACTTCTGTTTTAATCTTCTCTGTCTTTCTCATTTTCTGGCTCATTCTGTCTTCACCTGTGTCTGGCTTGTTCTCTCTTCAACCTGTCTCTGTAAAACTGTCCCAGTAAAACTGAACTGCCACAAACTTAACTCCACTGACTGCTCTCCAACTCACTGACTCAACCAAACTGACTGAACTCAGAGATCTGCACGCCTCTGTCTCCTGAGTGCTGGGACTACAGGCCTGTACCACCACACCTGGGCCTAAGCTTGTCTTTACCTGAAACTTGTTCTATAACAGGCTGGCCTTGAACTCAGAAATCTGCACGCCTCTGTGTCCTGGAATTAAAGGTGTGTCTGTATTCCAGCCAGAGTAACCATGTTGCTGGGCTAAAATTCCTACACACATGACCACATCTGTTTTTTGTTTTTTAAATGTAGGTACTAGGGATTGAACTCAGGTTCTTGTACTCAGGTACAGCAAGTACTGACTTAGCCATCTTCCCAGCCTACAGATCACTATTGAAGTGCAAGTTTAAAGCGTTGCATTGTAGCGTTTCAAAAAGGAGCTTCTGAGCCTGAACAGAAGCAGTCTGGGATTTTTTTTTAAGTAAGAATATTCAGTCTGCTCTTTCAGCTCATGCTTTTTGTTTTTTGGTTTTTTTTTGGGGGGGGGGGGGGGTTGTTTGGTTTTTTTTTTTGTTTGTTTGTTTTGTTTTTGTTGTTGTTGGGTTTTTTGTTTGGTTGGTTTTTGGTTTTTTGAGACAGGGTTTCTCTGTGTATCCTTGGCTGTTCTGGGCTCACTTTGTAGACCAGGCTGGCCTTGAACTCACAGAAATCCACCTACCTCCGCCTCCCGAGTGCTGAGATTAAAGGCATGTGCCACCACACACTGCTCAGCTCATGCTTTTAAAACAGCAGTTAACATCCTTCTGAAATGAATATTATCATAAAATCTTGATATCCCTTAGTGTCTTAGTCCATTTCCTTTGCTGTAACTGAACACCACAGGCTGTCATTTATAAAGAATAAAGGTTCATTTGGCTCATACTTCTGAAATCTAGGAATTTCAAGATCAGGAGGCCACATCTGTCAAAGCCTTTCTTCCTGGTGAGGATTTCCTGTAGTCCTAAGGCAGTATCAGATGCCACATGATGACATCCCACCCAAGGCCTCTCTTACAAAGTCACAAACCTGTTGGATCAGGGCCCCATCCTTATATTCTCGCTCTCTTGATACCTCACAATGAGGATGAATCCATGGCATGACCTTTTCATGGGGACCCTTTACCCACAGCCCCCGTGTGAGCAGAACACCCTAACTTCCTCTACAGTTCAAATTCCCCTTCAGTTGCTATATACATCACTGCTTCCCAGCAGCACAGGCTAGGTCAGGGCCTCGCTGTGCAGAATCAGCTGGAATTGCTTGAATTTTGCTTTTTTTCTTTTGTTTTATGTGAGTGTTTTCAAGGCCCAAGAGATGGCTTAGTGTGTATTGGCACTTGTCAGCAAGCCCAGGGACATGTTCAATCCCCGGGACCCATATGATGGAAGGAGAGAATTTAATCCTCCAAGTTGTCCTCTGACTGCCACACATAGGCCATGGTGTCTGCATGCATGCTCATACACATGCTAAATAAATAAATGTATCACAAATTTTAAAGTGTTTACTTATTGATGATGGCCTTGTAAGTAAGGTAATGGCATAGTTGGGTCAGACACAGTCCTGGTCCTTGTGGTGGAGGTCATGAATGAGAATGGCCCCCATAAGCCCAGAAGTTTGAGAGCTTGATCCCCAGTTGGTAGAACTATTTAGGAATGTTTAAGAGTTGTTCCTTTGTTAGAGGAGGCACATCACTAGGGGCGGGCTTGGAGGTTTCAGGAGCCCACTCCTTTCCCAGTTAGCTCTCTGCCTCCTGCTTGTGAATCAGGATGTAATAAGCAGTTATCCCTTGCTATGGCACTATGATGCTTGCCGATTGCCATGTACCCTGCCACGATGGCCACGGACTCTAATCATCTAGAAGTATGAGCCCCAAATTAAGCAGTTTCTTTTGTAAGTTGCCTCAGTCATTACCACAACAGTTAAGGCTGTCCTCCACGCCTCCTCATCAGGTGCTGCATTCATGGCACAGCCCAGGTGAGAGAGGCGACCGAAGCTCATCAATAATTAGGAAAGAGTCTGTCCAAGCCATGTGTCCATTGATGATTCCATAGGCTCAGAAGAAGGAAAACACGTTTCCTTCAGTGCCTCCATAGGGCACCGTCTGGTGTGGAGAAGTCTGGGTGAGGACTGTCCTTGTAGCAGCAGCATCGCAGATGGAAGGGACCATGTCAGGGCAGCATTAGTCTGTCCTGTTAGGATGGGACCTCAATCTGAGCTTCCCTTTTACTTGGGAGACTTTAATTTCTAACTTCATGTCTCCTCAGTCCAAGACCCCTATAGGAGGAACTTTTCTCCTCAAAAAAACAAAAACAAAAAAATGCAGTTGGTGAACATGTTTCTTAAGATCCATGGCTAAGGATATGCATGTTACTGTCATTGTTGGCACATCCACCAAAACCACTCCTGAGGTGGCATTCTCTCCACATTGCACTGGCATGCAAACTCAAGTCTAGAGGCTGAGTTCTCATTAGGGTTACAAAGCTGTGGAGAAAGGTGCTGGCCTCTAAGCTTGGTGAAATGATCCAGTCTCTTGACCCAGTGCCTGCTTCTTCCCAGTGCTCATTAATGCAAATTATGGCTGTTAAACATTTTCCTTCTAATTTCCATCAGTCTCCTCATTATTATTACTGAGAACAACTGAAATGACTTAGCATTAGATAAATTGAGACTCAGGGGACTCATCTTCTTTTTGGTGTCTTTAGCATATTGATATTAATATTGGTCGGAGCCTTGTCTCTCTGAGAGTGTTGAGTCTATCCCTCTCTGTTGACCCTGCATTGACCACCCCCACCAGCCTAGCTTCTAGCCAGACCTTGAAGGTAAAGCCAGGAGCTTGAGGGATGAAAGACACTCTGCTATAGTATAATATCTGTTTCACAGACAGTGACGGAGCTTGTGGCATGCTGTCTGTGGGTGGCAGCTGTGTGAGGGATGTGTTACTTTACTTTTTGTACTCATCTCTATCTTTTAAATTTAAAAAAGATGCTTTGAGGGAAGCACCTTGTTCAGTCTACTAGGATATATTTTATCTTTTGTCCTTCCTCAGAGAGTCCTGGTTTTGTTTAGGGCATCAACATTTTTTTTAAAGTCCTATAATAAGTGTAGAGTGAGGGTTGCCAAACTGTGTCTGTAAAGACCAGACAGTGCAGATTTGGGCCGCTACATAGGTACTTAAAGAAGCCTTCATATAACCAAGAAGAAACATGGGAAGCATTCTTCACTCATGGCCATAAAAGGAACCGTGTGTGAGGACAAATGACCACTGATACTTTATCTGAGGGTAGTACTTAACCACACTCCTCAGTTCTCTTCCAGAAGTTAACAGGCCACCTTTCCCACAGGGAAAGACTGCCATCAAAATCAAAGAGATCTTTGTTTTCTCTTGGGGTTTTGGTAGCTCACACTCTGCCTCTTGTGTGTACTGTCTCTTTCTCACTTCCAAATTGCCTCCAGGTTGTCATGTGAATGTGGCTGGAGGTAACAGTCACTGAGTCTGTGTCTTCCCTACTTTAGTGAGGACACATGCTAGCATCTGGGTTCTGCTGAACATAAGGCACCTGGGAAGGCAGTTCAGGAACCTCACACTCACTGACCAAGTCATACAGTCCCACCCCAGCCGGGAAACCTCTTGAACCTATAGATACCAGGCAGAATCTGCTCATTTACCAGAGCTTCCAAAGACAGCCCTCAGTGAAGTTGGAAACTTGGTCAGCCCAGAATGAGAGTGACTTCGAGCAAGTGAAGGGCCCTGGGTTCCATTGAGTTCTGTGAAATAGGAAACCCCACATTGCCCAGTCCAGAGGATATCAGATGATTCAGGCTGCCACATGCACAGGCTATCTGTGGTTGGTGGTGACCAGGATCTGAGCAGACAGACCTCTTGTCCTGCTCTCCCAGCACATCTCTGCTCTAAGGCTGGACCTCCTGAGGGAGCTGAGCTATTATAGATTTCTTAGGAAGACATCCCCCAGAGGCAGGAAAGGAGCATTTTAAAAGAAATGAAAATTTCCCAGAACCCCAGCACTTCTCCCATATCTCCTCATCCACTTTTGGGTTCCCAGCCCTCTGAAGACCGTGGGAGGAGGGTTGCCTCTACCAGTTTCACTGTGGTTCAGTCCAGCCATCATGGGCAGGGTTTTCTGAGAACAAAAGCAAGAGGAAAGGGAAGGCCATGAGTACCTGGGGGCAGCTAGCCGTGTCTTCAGGGCAAGGAAGGAAAATCTCCCAAGGACTGAGCAGGCTCCTGAGGGTCATTAATAGTTTATTAGGCATGGGGCTGGAGAGACAGCTCCATAGTTAAGAGCACTTCCTGCTCTTGCAGAAGACTCACAGCACCTGGTGGTTCACAGCTATCCCAAGGGATCGAAAGCCCTCTTCTGGCCTCTGTGGGCACTGGACACCCACGTGATGCCCAGGCACGCACAGGGACAAAGCATAAAAATTTTTAATTAAACATATTTTTTTAAGCTTATCAAACATTTGGAAATGGAAAGTGGCATCAGAGACTGATCCCAGGGCAAACAGAGGCCTGAGCTTCAGAACAGCCCCCACGGGATGAGAGCTGGCACTGGGGGCACACTAGGGGGAACATAGTGCCTGCAGCACCAGAAGATACTGTTTGATGTCACAGGAGCCAGATAAGGATCCTAAAGTGAGGGGTGTTCTGAATGCTTTTCTAGAATTGACATGGTTGGGTGTTCATTTGGGGAAAGTGGACCTCTTCAGTCTACAGGATACATTTTCTCTTGTCCTCACCCATAAAGCCCCATTTTGTGCCTGGTTTGTTGAGGCTGCAAGTCATGCTGAAACTCCCTCTGTAAACCTAAGTGTGTCCTCATGGCCCAGTTCTGGAATTTAGCAAGTGAAGCTTCCATGAAGATTGTGTTGGTCGTTTCATCTTCCAGATTAGAATTTAGATGCAGTGACCAACAGCCCCGAGGCTATTTTATGTTTGAAGACAAAAGTTACAATCCCAGAGTAATGAAACAGGAAGATAAAAGGACTCTGGACCTTAATGAAACCTTGAAGCAATTGCACCCACCTAACCCAGAGGGCCCACCTGCCCCCCTTTCTTTTATGGGAAGATAGATCACAGCTAACCTCAGACACAAGCTTTGCTTTAGTTGAGACACTACAGCCACTAAAAGCTGAATATTATCCTAATACAGCTAGAGTCAAAGAGAACAGCAGACAGGAGTTCACGAGGAACTCTTAGAATGGAGAGGAAGCTCATGAGTAGGTTCAAATAGGAGAGGTCTAGGAAGTGACATGAGGGCAGCTCTTTCATCCCTAAGTCAAGCTACTGGGCGATGGGCATTTCAGTGCAGAGGGTGTCACTGTGTTCTTTAAGGGACTCCAGGCAGGAGTTTGTCTGTCCCCAGGTTCTGAAACAGGCATGGACTTAGCCACGGTGCTCACACTTGACGGCTAGTCTTCCCTGGCTCCAGGCAGAGGCACTTGCTCCTGGCACATGTACCTTTCACAATCTGCAAAACTCTTCCCTTCATGGCTCCCAGCCACCTCTGTCTACCTCCCTCTTGTATTTTTGGATGGATTTCCAATTTGATACATGAACATTCCATCAGTCAAAACAATCTTTTTAATGAGCCTCTTGTCCTGACAGCTGTGTTTAAGACAGGGCATGCATAATAGAAGTGTGGGAAATTGTCCATTCTGGATTGAAACCTTAATGCCTGCCCCACACTCCATCTCTCTCCCAAGCCTGCTATCTTCTTTTAAAAATAAAGAGGACATTATGAATAGCGAGAAAGATGTAATTTGTGCAGATGAAGAGAAAAAAAGATCTCCTGATCAGAGAGATAGGAAAAAAGATGAAAAATATAACTATTGAAGCAAGTCTTAAATATGTGACAC
The DNA here is from genome assembly GCA_907164525.1 of Lophiomys imhausi. Taxonomy (NCBI): domain Eukaryota; kingdom Metazoa; phylum Chordata; class Mammalia; order Rodentia; family Muridae; genus Lophiomys; species Lophiomys imhausi. The sequence continues at coordinate 1,581,740 of CAJQZJ010033039.1, read as the reverse complement.
ACAACTTCCTGCCATGTGACACATCCTCCTGACCCCAGCCACATGTCATTTGATTCTCACTTGATTTCCTCAATGACCCTGGGTGGTCAGTGCTGAGCCTGCCTTCCAAATGAGGACACCAAGGCCCAGAGATGTTGTAGCACAGCCATGACATTCAGCTTGCCATCACAGAAGTGAGCAGAGAGCCTGCCTTACTGACACTGCTTCTCTGGCAATCAAATACTAATATGAGTGGAAACAAAAAAGAAACTCCTTGCATCTTCTGCACAGGTTTTGAGTGCCCAGCTCATCCCAAAGGAAATAAGTTTAAAAGTTGAGCATCATCCACTGTGGAGAAGAGAACTGAGGGGTGGCAGGGCTGCAGGTTTAGCCATGAGATCCAGGCCAGGGGGTGGTGCTGGGTGCTAATCACACTTACCGGGCAGCAGACTCCTGGCAGCTGCCAGGCACCTCTGGGCTCTGGAGAGTAAATATCTCCCAGCACCAGCCTTTACCCGGGAGCTGACAGCTCGTGGGCTGCAGAGGGTAGAGCAGACTGTGCTCTGCATCATAAAGTGTGTGTACCGTGCCCTGGCATGGGAAATATCATGCTACAAATAGAAACACTAGCCCCTTGCAACCCCCCCCCCCAGGGGTCACTGGGATGGCTCTAACCTGAAGATCATTTGTCTGCTCTTCTCAGGAAACTCCTACAGAAGAACCTGCTGTGCCCTAGGTAAGCGGTACATACACTGGCCTTGCCTTTCTTTTCACTGCTTCTCAGTCACAAAGAGCTTGTGCCACCCTCGGCCAGTAGCCATTAAGATGGAACTTAATATTTAGATGATGCAAGATAAGTATAATTTCCATAGCTGGTTCTTAGATGAAAAAAAAATAATGATGGGAAATCCTTGAAAGAAAAAGAAGGAATCCCTGAAAGTTAAACAGGATGAGGTGGCCTGGGGTAAAGGTCATTGCAACAATTGAGTCTTTTCTTCCTACCTAGCAGAGACCCAGAAATGCAGACAATGGCGAAGGAAGAGAAGGAGTTGGGGAGGGGAAGTCACCAAGAGGAAGCTGTGAGTCCCAGAGATGCCAGTTACTTTTAGGTCACAGACCCAACATCCAAGTAGTTAACTGATGTGACCAGTATAAACATTTGGGTACACAGGCTTCCCGTCTCTGAAGTACATCTTGCCCCCACCCCTCTGCTGTGCCCTCAGTTGTGCAAAAGTGGAGCTAGGGTGGTGTGTATCTCCAGAAACCAAGAGAATCTGGTACTAATGGTGATCACTGAATTAAAGCAAGGAGAGCCTCCCTAACACCCCAAACACACCCCAACACCTGAAGAGTTACCTCTACCTAAGGGCCCTGGGCTCCCTGAGAGTTGGCACCGACTGCATAGGTCCCTATGTCAGAACAGTCCCAGAGGGCCTAAAAGACCTATATGATGACAGTTTTTATTAAATACAAAAAGATCATCTTAACTCACTAGGTTTTATGTGTCAGAAATACAATTTTCAGTATTTTAGAGGGTAACTCTGACATATAGCTGTGTGTTCTGCATGAGGCACCTGAAAAATGTATTGTTGAATGTAAAAGTCATACATGCCTACATAGCATATCCCACTTTGTGAAATCTGTATGCATTCATATGTAGTCCTGTCGTCCCTAATGTATTCAAATGGTCTGGAAAGAACACACAGAACTCCTAAAGTGGGAAGAGGGGTTTAAGACATAGCTTCCTTTTGCCTCTGTAGTATTGTTTTTGCCTCGACAGTCTAAAATTTTCCAATATCTTTTTTCATTTCTAGTGGCCTTCTGTTGTTCTTTTTAATTTTCTATCCAGAAATATATATATAGAGAGATCTGATATATATATATATATATATATATCAGATCTATTTGAGGATAAGTTGCTTGCATCATACAAAATAGCCTATCTTATGAGTCTACTATCTTCCGTTTGTTGACTTAACCACTTTTCTTAGCAGTCACTCCCTAATCAATTAATGGAGGTGGTCCTCTTTCTGTTTTATAGTTGCTTTGTGTGTGTGTGTGTGTGTGTGTGTGCACGCGCGCGCATGTCTGCACACACAGGATCTACTTTTGCAGACAGTGGAAACAGTGGTGAAGAAGCAGGCAGAAGTGAGAGCAGGTTTTGCTGTATTTAACTTGGGTCTGTCTTGGGAGAAACCAGGTGGCCACAGAGCCCTTGGACTTGTCACTAACCTCCTGTAGATTGTATGTGTATCCTGCAGTGACAGCAATATAATCTCATGAGGTCTAGCTAAAACTGTGTCAGGTGTAGTCCCTAGCAGGGAACTATGGGACAAGGATTAGAGATGGCTCCTGGGGACAAGGGAGTGAAGAAGTGGAACTGTAGCAAAGTGGAGAGAGGTATGGTTTTATCCATCACCTGACTCAACCAGATCCTTGAGTGTCCCATCCTGAGGCAGGGCCAGATGCCCAACCTATGTGTAGCAGTACATTTTAAGACTGTTAGCACAGCAAAAAGAAAACAGAATGTTAAGGAATTTTAAATAGCATGTCCTGAAGCTTTTTCACAGTGCCTGATCCAAAGTAGGTTTCCAGTTACTATTATTGATTCCCTTTTTCGGATAACCCTTTGAGATGTTCACGTACCATCAAGCAATTCAGTTTGTCAAAAGCTTATGCACACCACTATCTGGCAGTCCCCCCTGCATTGTCTCCTGTTTCACCCCAGCTTTAGGAAGTCAGCCAGGGGATCTGTCTGTTCTGAGCAGTTCATTTAAATGGCTCCATACAGCATGCTGCCCGGGTGACCATGCCTCCTTCAGGCTTCAAGGATATGGAACCTCCTGAGAAAGAACTGCATAATATCCAAGACCTCTGAGAACCCCGGTGAAAGCAAAGACAGCTTGGGTGTGGGAGGGTGAGACATGTCCATGGCTCTGCAGACAGGCAATATGGCACTTTCCCAATTTTGATACTCAGATTCAGTCAAAATTCTAGAATTGTTTCTATGATGGTTCTCACTACGTAGTCCTAGCCAGCCTGGGAACTTGTTTTGTTGAGCAGACTAGCCTCAACAGCCCAACCAGTTTTATGTTTTATAAAAATGTTGAGGCTGATTCTGTGTACATTTCTGTATTTCTGTAACGGCCAATAAATGGGGGCAGCCTGTCCCTGGGTGGACAAAAACAGGCAGCAACCAGCAGGCAGCAGGCTTTACAGGAGAGCTTTTTGAGGAGAAAAAAGGGAAGTCTGGGGTAGGTGAGCTGATAGGCCTAACTGGACACGTTAGTCAGTGCAGCCAAATAATGACTTTTGATTTCTGGACCTTGATGTTTAGTCCCAGGGATGAGTCAGTGGCCAAATAAAGGAATAGACCTTGAGGGCTAGCTTTAGGAATGAAATCTAATGATTTAGCAAGGGGGAGGGAGGGCAAAGGGCAAAACCTGCCAGCATCATGCTTGCCGTGCTCCAGTCTGCTAGAACTCTTCAGGGGTCATTTTGTTATTGTCCTGGTACTGGGGGTCAAATCCGGGGCCTCCAGCTTGCTGAGCAGATGCTTCGACACTGAGCCTCCTGGAGATAGCTTCAGATAGATGTAAGGAGCAGGTGGTGGAGGAATGTCCTATCCTCAATGCTCCCATTCACTGACGGTGTGTTCTCTGTGGGCCTCGTACACTGGCGTCACCTGATAATGAACAGCACCCATGTTTTTGTAAGCTGCATTCAATATCACATTTTCCATTAGTCTTGAGAAGCACAGAGGCCTGCAGGTTTTGCAGACTCTTGAGATCTTGGCTGAACTCCAGTAGACTGAATAATTTTTTAGTAGCGTCTCTTCCTGCATTGCACAGCCGCCCTCCTCCTAGTTGGTTTTCCTGGCTCACAGCCATGCTCTGGGGCTTGCATCCTTCCTCTCTCTGCTTTCACACTATAAGAGGAATTATGTGGTCCACAGGGCCCACAAAGGCTGAAGTTCCTCAGCCGGTCTGGAAGATGTAGGTCAGTGAAGTTAGGAGCAGTCCTCAGAAGCCAGTGTCCCTGTACTTCTGAAGCCCTCCTTGACACTCTTCCTTTGCCTCTGGTGGTCCCCAGATTTTATGTATCTATATCTGTTTGGGCCAGTTGTTGCTGGCTAAGAGCCTGTCCCTGAGCCACAGCCTGCCAATCACAACTTGGTTAACTTGAGTTCAGTAAATGTTGGATGGTTCAATATCTTCCTTTTCTGTAAAACTGAGGTCATAACTGTGCTTCCTTCCTTCCTTAGGGGAAGAGTGGGAGTGGGAGTACACAAATGAAAAGCACATTGCATGCTTGCAACAGTGTCTGGCAGCTCCTACAGTGTCTTCCTTCAGATGCGAGCTCAGATAAGATCAGAGAATTAGAAGTGTGCTGTGTTCTGGTCAAAGCTGCACTCTCCAGGAAGCCTCATGGGGATTATACCTCTGTAATCTTTAGTATTTTGACCATATTCTAAGCCACCCTGAGCCAGATTCATGTCTGAGCTGTGTGCTCCAAACAAGCCACCTGCCCTGACTGTGTATCATCCTTCCATTGTGTGCTAGGTAATTTCTTCCCTGTGGGGTGCTATTGGTGTGTGAGATGGTGTACTTCTAAGTGCCCACTCAGGAGAAGTAGTTAGATGGAGGCCTGAGCAGCCACAGTCACTCCCTGCATCCTCCCATGTGTAGTCCCTCCATTGCTCCCTGGCCCTGTGTGAACCCTGAGCAGTTGTTGGGAAGGTCATCTCAGTGTCCTGTTGTGCATTACCAACATGTGACTTCAAGGCAGGGGGGGGGCGGGGATTGGCACATGTAACTGCCCCAGACTGAGTGAAGAAACTGGCCTCCTGCCTTCTCTGAGAGCCTGTAGTTAACTACCACCCCCATCTCCACATTCCCCAACAGGAAAGATGAGGGTGAAGTATAGACCACGGAGCACTCACTTTAAGAACCCAGAGTGGGCTCGCCACTTGTGACTATCCATACTGGCATCCTGGATGCTTGCTGAGGCAGCCCACTCCTTGAGAATTTTGTATGTGCACGTGTTTTCTTCAGGGTCTCTTGCCACACCCACCTTCCTGCCCCCCTGCCTCTCTCCTGCCTCTCCTTCTCGCTCATGAGTTATATTTTTCCTCACCACTGAGGAAGAATAAATCAAGTGTGCCTGGTGACTTATGCAGTTTGCACTGTTACAGATAGCAGTATAGAGAGGCATAGCATTTTCATAAATATATACTCAACACAGAATAAAAACAATAGCTGCCCAATTAGCACTCAGCACGGTTCAGATCAAAGTGAGTGGCGCCTCAGCTTTAGGGCTCCCACCTTATGGATCAGAACTGCACTGTTTGCATCACATTCTGTAATTTATGGCAAGTTTCCAGTAATAGGATATCAAATTATATGGAGATTGTATCCCAATTCTCTGATTGATTTCAAGTGAATTTCAGCCAAGGCAGCTTAAAAAATAACTTTTTTTTATCTCTTTATGACTTAATTCTGAGGAGAAATAAGTGTGCTGCGACAGCCACACATGAGGTTCCCACAGATGCAAGGCTGCCTTTGCCAGGAATCTTTTCCCTGGCAGTAATTTTAAGAGAGCAGTTCATAACTCAGAATCAGTCTGTCCATAACTCTCAATTAAGGAGCCATACAACCTTGTCAGCACGGTGGCTGAAGAGCAGGTGGAGTAGAGGGTCCGCCCGCCTCCCGGAAACGCTGCTGCCATCAGTCCTACATCAGGGAAACCATTACATATCAACAGACTCCTTTCCATGATTGAATATGACCTTTCTATCATAAGCTCCTCAAGAGCCAAGGCAGAAAAACTAGGTGTGATCGTGGTAGGATACGCACTCTGCCTCAGCTTGTACAATGCAGAGCTCAGATGCCAGCCCAGAGCTGGGCCCCAAGCCCAGCAAGAGCAGCTGGGCCTGCTCTGGAGAAGTGAGACTGGGCAGTACTTGTTAATACATTCCTGCTTTTCTCCAGACTTCTGTCCTACCCACAGGGGCAATGTTGTTAGCATTCATCTTAGGTAGGGAATCAGCCACAAAGGTCAGAAATGTTCCCCAAGGCCCCAAATAAAATGGAACCTGAGTCTGCAAGTATCTGAGATCTGGTTCTCTGTTGGTTTCTTAACCTGTTTGGTCCTCTCTTTTCTCACCTGGGCCAAGGAAATAATGAGAGGCCCCAGGAGCATTAGGAAGAAGCACCAGGATAAAGAACAAAAAGGACCTGTTTCCCTGCCTCTCTTCTGTACCCACCCCACCTCCTTAATGAGGCCATGCAAAGAAAACATGTTCATATTCAGAATCCCTGAGCATGGCTTAGAGTCAGAGAGAGGCCCAGAGTCTCCTACTGCCCAAGCCCATAGGCTTCCTACAGATCTGCTTCTGATCCACTGGGCATCTCGTCCTTCCTGTCTGCGAGCTTCTGAGAGCACCACCAGAGTCCGCGAAGGAATGATACAGTCTTGCTGCTTTTAGACAGACTTCAGCTTCCTTCCAGATGCTTCCTTTGTAAGCATCACATTGCCATTGCTTGATTTCTCATGCAGAACCGTTCCTTGTTGTCACAAGATCTCTCTTTCTCACTGACAATTTATTTCTAGTCCTCTTTAGATATATTTGCTACTCTAAGAATTCTCATCTGGTCATTCTCTTTGTCTTGAGACACTAGTAGTAAATGGTGAGCCTTAAGAGTGTTGGGGGACCAGAAAGTGGGACAAACATGGTGCACAGCAGATGACTAAGGCCCAGAACATTCTATTCTGAAAGTCTCATGGGCCCTTTGTCCATTCAAGGCTCCTGCTCCTGTCTCTGTGGACGCTGAGGAACATGGCTTGAAACATCAGCAGAAACGAGTCTTTGTAGCTAACCACTGCTACTGTGAGCCCTTCTCAAAATCACCACCATCCCCCCTCAAAAATTGTGCTGTTTACCACTGTGCATTAGGCATAAAGAGTCAGATTTCATTAACATTTAGCGTATACAAAGAATAATGTGAAATGTGCCCTGTGTAGCTACTGAAGAGTCCCCAAGGGAAGCTGAACTGCACAGTCTCTTGATTAGGCCTCAAATGATACCAACCTTCAGGTCTCAAGGAAGCACAGGCTCGGCCTGTGCAACCAGGAGCATTTGGTTCTGTGTGTGTAGTGAAGACCCTTCAGGGGCCTAGCCCAGTGAGTCCCCTACAGCTTGTAAAACACACAGCTCACACTCCAGGAGCATTTGGTTCTGTGTGTAGTGAAGACCCTTCAGGGGCCTAGCCCAGTGAGTCCCCCTAGCCTGTAAAGCACACAGCTCACACTCTGCTGTGTCAGCATTTGCATCCCTACTGCCCTTGCCAGGTCCATTTGGATACCACTGCTATCCTGTTGACATCTTCTTGATGTGCTGCCCCTAACTAAAACATCAAGTCATGATCACTCTAAGAGCTTATCTCGGTTATAAGGGACAGATATCCCCTTGCTAAGAACACCTAGTTCCATTGGAGTTAAGGGCAGTGCACACCTATCTTCACACTTACATATTATTTTACAAACACAAAAGCATGAAATCCTTTTTTTTTTTGGTAGCTTACCATTCACACAGTGTATTCGGTACTTTGCAATACCAATCCATGTAAAACTGCCTCCCTTTTAAATACATATTCAGTAGCTTTCCCCATCTAGAGGTTTGCTATCCGCATGGACCTCCCATTAACTTCCCTTCCTATTAACTGGAAAGTTCCAGGAATGAACATTTTGTAACTTGTACATTCTCTGCTATTCTGAATAGCATCCTGAACTGTCACCTGGTTTTACCGTACTCTGTCCTGCTGTGGGTTGTCCTTTTGTTCCATATCCACACTATATATGCTGCTCACCCATTTAGTCATGTAGTCACCTTCCCAGGTATCAGTTTGGCTTTCACAGAATCGCAGCTTTCACTCAGGTAACCATGCTTTTGCTCCATAGCCACAAAGTGCAAGACTGGCAATAGGACAGATCACAGGGAAGGACAGACTAACTCCACTGCTGTGTGCCAATGCCTCAGCGGGCACAGGAAAGCCACAGAGTTCATGGGGTCAGTATACATGGGAAAAGCATGGCATTCGTGGTATCTGTATCCACAGGGAAAGCCTGGCACTCATGATGTCTGTATACACAGGGAAAGCATAGAGTTTTGCGGTCAATACAGCCAGCTTCAGGCAACCACTGGAAGGTTATGGACTGTCTTGCTCATGGGTCAGAGGTGGCATCTGTGTACAGTGTGACCATCACCTGTAAGTGAGAATTACAGGCAGCTTCAGACAGCATTGTACTCTGTCCATAAACACATACAGTACACAGTTTTGCTCCCTTCTCTGGGGACCTCTAAAGTAAAGAATTCCAGCTTCCCCACCTTCCCATAAATTATTTTTTTGTGTGTGTGCTGTAATCCACATTATAAAATTCTCTCTTTCAGAGTAAAATTCAGTGGTTTAAATATTTCCAAGAGGTTATCACAATCGTCAATTCCACAAGCTGACCATTTTTACCATTTCACGGAGAATCCCTGTGCCCATATCATTCCCCCTAATCCTCTCAGTCTCTGTGAGTAGCTCACCTACCGTAATGTTTTCAAGGTTTGTTAACATTGTGTAGGCACTCACACTTTGCCCCTTTTTTGTGGCTGAACACTGTTCTGTTGTATGGATCGATACTGAGTTCACGCCTACATGCTAGGCCGTTGTCGATGCCACCACCATAGACATGTGTTTTCATTTCTCGTAGGGCTTTCTCTGTAGCGAAATTTCAGGGTTGTGTTAGCTATATGTCTAACATTTCTGAGGAACTGACAGAATGTTTCACATGAGCACTACATGAGAGTTCTCATCTTGAAAGACGTGAATGCTTATTCCTGTCTTTTTTAGTATAGGCATCCTACTGTGACATTGCTTCCTTTCCCTTTTTTTGTTGTTGTTTCGTTTTTTGTTTGTTTGTTTTTCAAAACAAGATTTCTCTGTGTAGCCCTGACTCCTGGAACTCAAACAGTAGACCAGGCTGGCCTCAAAGTTGAGCCGCCTGCCTCTGCCCCCCAAATGCTGGGATTAAGTGCATGCACCACCACTGCCCAGCTTTTAACAGTAAAAACTACACAACAAACAACTAGTAGTTACCAAAGTGGTTTATCAGGACTGACTCATCAGTGTTTCTCTTTTTTGCTTTTCCTCTCATCCTTTGCTGAACTATTTCTCTTGATAATCCATAAGTTAAGGTTTTAGAAATGGTAAAATCTGATTTCCTCCCACATTTCTAGACATGTCTTTTATTTTTCCCTCAAGTGTTAGGTGAGCTAGGTATAGAATTTGATGTTCCTGGCTCCTGACTCTCAGAAATTTGAAGATACTGGTCCTTTATCTGATGGCCAATCCATTGTAATAATGTCACCATGCTGTCTTTCTAAGGACTTTCCTCCCTCTTTCATGTGCCACAGTTTTGCTGTGCTGTGTATCAGTGCGGACGTTTTGTTGTTGTTTTGTACTGGACATTTTCTCTCTGCAGACCCATGTCTTCATCCTTTCCAGAAAACTTTCAGCTAATAGTCTTATTCTTTTCTGCGTTATTTTCGTCTTTCTCTTTTTCCAGTTTCTATTACTTATCTCCCAAATTCCTCTTTACTTCTCAGGGCTCCTTGGATAGAATGTTCACTGCCTTCTATCTAGTGTGTCTTCTGATTCATTTTCTTGATTCTTTTCTTCACTCTGCTCATTTCTTCTTGGATTGTTACCTAGTAGAATTTACTCCATTTGTTTCGTTGGGGGTTTTTAGTGTAACTTTCAGTGTGTATCTTAATAGCACCATTTCTGATTGTCCATTGCTTCCTGCTATTCTAATTTTGCCTGTTTTCTGTCAAAGGATCTTGGTCTTTCTTAAGGACTCTGACATACGAAGACATTTGCCTTAAATACTTGTGGGACCCTTTCCTGTGGACTCACACTCCTAAGTGATGACTCTAGATGCCTTACTTAGCCTGAGATTTCTTCACAAGCCGTAAGATCTTTCTTTTTTCTGGTTTAGTGTAATAAGGACTTTTTGTTTTTTGTTCCTGCCTCATTCTCCCTGTCTTCTGGTTTGGTTAACACACACACACACACACACACACACACACACACACACACACTCACACACCTAACTTCCTAATGGCAATTTAGAGAGAGATCCACTATAAAATCTGGAAACAACTGTATTGGTTCCTGGCTATCACCCCGCATCTGCCATCCTTTCTAAAATCTCAGATTGTGACACTCAAGATCGGAGGTATACTGGAGAAGTCCTGGGTACACATGCTGATGTGCATGTAAGCACTGAGAATTATACTTAGGGCTCCCGCATACTAATGAACGGACTTACACACTCCACCACTGCGCTCACTGCTAGCCCTATGACTGCTACACTTTAAGGAACTTGGTGAACTCGTTATTAATGAGATGCTATGAAAAGTTCAGTTCTCTGAGCTTTCTCAGTTGCATTCTCTGGCAGTTAGCATTAGTGTTAATATTGTTCACTGAATCAAACTTTGGAGCCCACAGATATCTTTTTCCCTTCCCTGCAGGTATCAGAGCTGTGTTCTCAGGCCACTACCACAGGAATGCCGGGGGAACCTACCGGAATCTTGACATGGTGGTTTCATCTGCCATTGGGTGCCAGCTAGGCAAAGACACCCACGGGCTCCGTGTGGTGGTCATCACTGCCAAGGATATTGTTCACCGTTACTACAGTTTAGATGAGCTGAGCAAGAGAGGAATCGAAGACGACCTGAAGGAGCTGTTGAAGGAGTGATTGAGTTCCGCACGTAATCTACCCAATTTTCATGCCCATGACCTTCCATTTTGCCAGAATATTCACAGCCCCATACAGAAATGTCTGAGTTAGGCAGTCAAATTTGTGAACAGATATCCTTTTACATAAATCGGAGTGCTGGGTCCTATCCTTAGTTACATTCAAAAGAGGACTATCTTTCTTTTAAAAATTTAGAAAAGAAGGCTGTGGATATTTTCTAATCATGATGTGAGACTTTCCACATGATGTTTGGGTAAATTCTCCTCATTATGCAGCTTTCAGTCTGCCCTCAAATCCCACTGTTTCCTACAGCTTACATCAATACCCACCTTCTGCCCTCCACCCCAGCTCAGTACCCAAGTGTGATCTTTAATAATTCCTTGAACAAACTGCATCTACTTTTGTTAAATTGTGGTCATGACTCCCAGAATGCTAAGAAAACAAATATCCCCCTCCTTCCCGGCAAACCAAATGGTACCACTCCATCCCAAGGCCATATAGATTTGTGGTAACAAGGAACTTCACAGCCACCTTGGCTATGAATTTCAGATGGTCCATGGGAGGGCGTGTTTGCCTTTCTGATGACAAACGTCACTCTGAGACATGTATAGATTCTGTGTTCCAGAAGACCCAAGCGGAAGCAGCAGCATGGAGACCCTGCACAGCCCATGTCTTTGCCCTGTTCTATTCTCCTGCTGCAGGCAGCTCACAGAATTGTCCCATCACTATGACCTGGTGGGAGCTGGACTCGATACAGACTTGTCTTAAGAACACCACAGAACCCTGTCATTGGGCAGATTATACTGTGACAGTTGACACTGACTTGCAATAGCCCTAGAAAGAAAACAGTCACTTAAAACCCTTTCATCATGGATCTGCTTGGTGCCTCCTTTGGGAGCCCTGACCTCTGGATTTTCCTCTGCGCATCAGCTGTCCTGGTGCTCAAATAACCAGGGCCCCTGCATCCTGCCAGGGAAGTTCTACAGTGGCCTGTAGTGGCACTGGGGAATCCTAGACTGACTTTAAAAACTCATGGGTTATAAATGAACAACAAAGCCCATTAAATTTAAAAAAAAAAACAACTTTCTTGTTAAAAAGTTTTAGTCAATGTAGCAAAACCATGAGAAATCAAATAAAAAGATAATTGGATATGTAAATTCATCAGGAACAAAAGATACAAGAAGTTAATTATTATAGATTTTTATGATTGGGACACGCCAGAGCTCATTGTTAGGGAGCACAAGAAAATTCAGTTTTTCAAACCAGAGTGATCTTGTAGTATTTGGCCATGTTCCTATTTGCTTTTGTATTTATTTATAGCAGAATGTAAGAGGTGAGGAAAGGAGTTGGATGAGGGGCATTAAATTAGTCCACTTTTTCCAAACATGGGTACTGTGACCCCTGGCCTCAAAACGTGTGGGCTTGACTCCTTGACTGGAGAAATTTAATCCCAGTGGGTTGAAGGCATTCCTTTTGTCCAGCTTGCACACAGAAAGTGCAGCCCCAGAATGGGGATGAGGATGTGGGATAAAGCAATGGAAATGAAGCAAGTAAGTCCTTGTCCCCAAAACACATAAATTAAAGAGCTGATTCAGAAACCTGAGAATATGCTAAGGAGAGGAATGGGATGGCATGTCCAGTTTTCAATAGTGCAGCTGTATCCAGGTGGGTTTGCTGCTATGGGGAACAAAACTGCATCCACGTATGTCACTATTCCATTTGCTACTATGCTTTTTCTTGAGAGAGAGAGAGAGAGAGAGAGAGAGAGAGAGAGAGAGGAAAAGAAAAATCTCATTAAAAGAAAAGATTATAATAAAGACGTCCCACATGCATGTGCCATTTGTAAACATTCTCTAGGTGTCTCCCATGTTTTCCTCTGAAAGGCTCAGTCTAGATGCCCAGGCACAGCCCGTCAGTGGAATGGAAGGACGGGTGCAGGCAGCTCTACCCTCACACAGCTCGTGCTGCATCAGACGAGGTGCTGTTTTTTGCTGTTGCTGGGCTCTGATTTGGATGTGACTTGTCCTCAGATGATTCTAGACTTGGAAGTTTGGTCCTCATCATGAAGTCATGACAAGGTCCTAGTGGAAGGCTCTTAAGTCATACTTGGGCCCAAGTTGCTCTCTGGCTTCCAGTGTGATCTCTGGCCATATCATATCATCTACCAAGAAGCCTTTAATAGAACCACCACCACTGCCCTTGAAGGCCCAGAACAATGAAGTAAACCTCTTTGCTTTGTCCTAGCCTCATGTATCTCATTATAGTAGCAGACTAGTACACACTTTGCTTATAGTTTCTACAGATCCAGAAATGTCATTTCTATTCTCCTTCCCATTAGTCACTTTAATTGGAAATTCAAGGGGCTTCCAAAGAGAACAGTTATTTAAAATGGTCTCAGATTGGGTTTTCAAGGCTCAGAAGGAGGGTGGTCTTAAACACCTTTCTGCAGTAGGTGAGTGTCAGCTGCTGATAGAGACCTTCACATAAAAGACTAGTTTTAAGCCCAAGCAAATGCCTAGGATGTTTGTCTCACAACTTTGTAGGCACTACACACGACATAGTTCGAGACTGTAAGAGTCTAGAGCAAAGCCTGTAAAGAAGAGGCAGCAGAAACATGGTGGCCATGCACCTGAACTGTTCATTCTTCCCACTAAGCAGCACTTCGGCAGCTCTGCACTTAGAGTTAAGCCTCGGGTCCTGAGCTAGGAGCACATTCTATTGATACTTTCTTGATCGAAGTGGACGGGAAATGGGATGTTCTTCTTACATAACCATAGCAACCTGGCTGCACAGGGAAAGACAGTGCTCAGCTCACGTTTTTATATGTAACTCCATAAAATGCTGTCTTTTGTCATCAAAGATATCTGTGTGTGTGGACAAATGTGTGTGCAAACTTGTGGGGTTTTTGTTGTTGTTGTTTTTCCTTTTCCAGAAAAGCTTCTACTGACTGGGTTCTCTCTCCTTCAGTCAGTTTCTGTTTCCTTATTTTAAAACTTAGTGGCCTCACAGTGCTTATGTTTTCAGTGTGTAGGTAAGTTTGGTCAGATCATGATGTGACCTTGCATTATTCCATTGGGCATCTGCAGCAGCAATCTTTCTCGTTTATAGTACTTAAGAATAAAGTCCTTATTGAGATATCAGGCCCCACTCCCTACATCCCATGTCTGCCTCTCAAGCCTGTCTCTGGACAGTCTCACAGGCCATCTTCACACTGGCTCTTTCTTATGGCAGGCGCTAGTATCTCATCATTTCTTCTCAGTTCAGCAGCCCCTCCTGAGTGTGGTCTTCCTGCACCATGCAGCCACGTCTCCTTATTTGTTTGGTTTGGTTTGGTTTTTAGCATACTAAGAAATGTGCTTGATTGTCAACCAAAGACTATTAAAAGTCACCTCCACCGGGATGCAAGCTGCAGGACACCAGGACCATTCCTTTCCTTGCCACTCTGTTCCAAGGACCCGGCACTGCTCAGGGCCTGGCTGTTCACAGAGTACAGCGAGAGACCAAAGCTTCACAGCAGCGGCAAATGGCAGACAGCCAATGGGAACCCTCAGGACGGGAGAGGAAATAAGGAGCCACATTCTCAGACCTGTGCTACAGGTTGAGTAGCCCTTATTTAAAATAATTGCTTCAGATTTCAGTTTTGATGTTTCATTTGGTTTGGTTTGTTGAGATGGGGACTGGTGTAGCCCAGGTTAGCCTGGGACTCAGCTATGTAGCCAGAGATAACTTTAAACTCCCAATGCTGGGACTCCAGGCATATGCCACCACACCAGGCACTCAACTTTTTGGGAATATCTACATATGCACACATTTGCACGTCCCTAACCCAGTTCCCAAATGGAGCCATCTCCTGCGTTAGATCATTTTGGATTTCACATATCCAGAACAGGGATGCTCACCCTAATTCTACATTGTCATCTATGCTAGATGTCCTCAGAAGTGAGAACATAACCAGTAGCACCACTCCTTACCCTTGGTCCCAGAGCACAGTGAGTGTGGAGGAAAGGATGAGGGGTCCCAGGCCCCAGCCTGGTTCCCTGAGTCCATATGGAGCAGTGACCAGCACAGCAGAGCCAGAGAAGGACTGGCCCCAGCCTGGGGAAGAGAGGTGGGATCTACAGTGTGGGTGCCATCCAGAGAGGCTTCTGAGGTGAGCTGCTCTGCAGAGACTTGGCTGTGAAGCTGGTGGACAACAGAAGCATCGTGTTTGAGTGAAAATGAGAGACGAAACATCACCTCTGAGCAGGCAGATGGGCAGCCGGTGCCACCTGGAGATCATGGACTAAGTCTTCTCAGATCAGTTTCCTCTGTAAAAGCCCTAAAGCAACACCTAAGATTTGGAAAATGGACAAATTCAGAGAACTTGAAACCCAGAGGACAATGCTGCTGCAAATATGAGAGTGAAGATGTCATCACGAGGCTTCGGCCATCCAGGTATGCTTGGCAAGATGGAAAGATAGGTAAGTAGTTGAGTGTGATACACATGTTTGTATGTTTGTATGTATGTACGTTGTATATATGTGTGCACATTTCAGCCTTTAAAGGGATAAGTTCCTGCCATTTGTCATAATGCAAATGGACCTGAACTATATTATACCATGGGAAGCCAAGCATAGAAAATGTTGCCTGATGTCACTATGTGAAATATAAAAATTAAAAACAAAATATGCTGGCGAATCAGCTCAGCACAAGTGATCATCACAAAAGCAGCAAGGACAAGGACTGGAGCTTGAGTCCCCAGAACCCAGTTAAAATTTCAAGTGAGCACAGAAGCCTGTTTATAATCAGTGCGCATCAAGGGACAGTAGCTGTTGGAGTGAACTCTGGGTTCAACTGAGAGACTCCACTTCAACAAAAAATGAAGGACAACTGAAGAAAGTGTCATCAGCCTTGGACTTCCACATGCCTGCATGTGCACATAGGTGCTCATGTGCATGTACACCACACACAGAAATATCAAGTAAAATACATAAAGATAGTGACAGTAGCCATTCCAGAGGTGGAGAGAATGGGGAAGGCACAGGTCAGGGGATTTGGAGTAGCTAGTATGTAAAATAAACAAATTGGAATCTCAGGTAAAACATGAAAACATCTGCCTCATCCATAGATCACAGCTGTTCCTACTGCCAGGAGGAAAGTGGGTAGCTGAAATGATGGATGAGTTCAAGTCTCCCACCTTAAGCAAGCAAGTATGCATGTGTGTGTGTGTGTGTGTGTGTGTGTGTGTGTGTGTGTGTGTGTGCGTGTGTGTGTGTGTGTACACAGAAAGAGAGAGAGAGGCAGACAGACAGCTTTTCTAAAGGAAAAGCAAGATTGTCTTCAACTGATGGTTTCATGGGTTTCTGTCTATTTGTACTGTTGGGTCTGGACCCACAGAGAAGCAGAACTTCATAGTGGTAGGAGCATGTGACAGAGGCTGTTTACCTCATGTCAGACCGAAAGCAGACAAAGAAAGGACCAGACATAACCCTCAAAGGCTGGCAGTCTCTATCTGGACCCCACCTCTTAAAGGTTCTGTAACCTCCCAAAACAGTGCTGCTAGCTGGTGAACAAACATCTAACACATGAGTTGTTGGGGACGGTTCATCTTCCAGCCACAGCAAAATGTGTACCTTATAATATCCTATTGTATACCTTAACTACTATACAACATTTTGTTTTGAAACAAAATATTTTTTAAATCAAACTTAGAGAATTGGCATGGGAATGGGTTATATTCCTTCTCTCTCACCAAGATTCTCCCCTGAGGGCAAACCACTGTTGTTAAGCAGTGCATCAGGATAAATGGTATTTGGGCAACTGTCTGTTACTGCTCTGACCAAAGAAGCCCAGGTCACTGGAGAATAAATGAAGGGTCCCAGAGGGAAGAGGGCCAGGGATGGAAAGACTCTGATTATATACACGGACTTTACACATATCTCTGCCTTACCCCGGAGCATGTATGAGCCGAGCAGGCAGAACAGCAAAAGCTAAAATGAGAGGACACAGTCTGACCAGAACCAGAGCAAGCAACAGGGAACATACTTACAACGTGAGTCTGATCTCATTCTGCTGCTAAGGCGAAACCTCAGCACTCTTCAGAGGAACATAACAGAACCGCAGCACTCTTC
>CAJQZJ010033039.1:1519748-1548949 GCA_907164525.1 Lophiomys imhausi | reverse complement strand
TTTTTTTTAATAATTTATTTTTTATTTCTTCAAGTTACATCTCAATCACAATCCCCTCCCTACTCCCCCCTCCAGTCCCACCCTTCCACCCTCCTCCCCCTTAACCCCCATCCTCTTCCCTTTTTTTTTTAGTTCAAGGTATTTCTTTCCCCCCCCCAACAGCTCTCCCTTTCAGTCCAACAAATGGTTCTTTTTCTTATAACTATAAATACAATACAAAACAACAGAAATAAATAGGCCACAATTATGTGAGTTATATGGCTTAGCATACATTCCCAATGTCCAGTCCATATGTATTTGGCACCTGACTTTAACATTCTACTATCTAACTATCTCCATGAGTTTAAAGTTCTATATCTTTTTTTAAAGATTTATTTTATTTATTTTATGCATATGCGTGTTCTATCTGCATGTACACCTGCATTCCAGAAGAGGGCACCAGATCACATTGTGGATGGTTGTGAGCCACCATGTGGTTGCTGGAAATTGAACTCAGGACCTTTGGAAGAGCACTAGGCAGTGCTCTTAACCGCTGAGCCATCTCTCCAGCCCCTTAAAGTTCTATATCTAATTCAGCTTTCATACTAACTTGCCTCACAATTTTAAAAACATCTTCTTAGATCCAGAACACCCTCTTGATTCCTAAACAACTCAAAATTTAACTATGAGACTCTAGCTATCTATTTTTCAACCACCTCAGAGACCTGAGAGGGATAAATATATCTGATTATATAGGAAGTGCAGGGCCTGCAGCTTCCAAAACTAAGAAATGACATACCAGTGGCTGCCTGGACAGTTCCCATTTTCTCTCCATACATTACAGCATCAATCTTCAGCCGTTTGGCCCCGTTTCTCTGACAGACATTGATTGTAGAGCAGGAATTATGAAGGACTTACCTACCCTGTCTTGGCAGAGCTAGGCTGTGGACTTACCTGCTTCCAAGTTTTGTCCTTTTTGGACAGCAGTCTGTCTACAGTTGAAGCAAGGGGTTTTTCTTGTCAAGAGAAAGGCTTACCATCAATTCAATCATTTCCCACTGGAGATTCTTCGGTGCTCATCTTCTACTTGGAGTAGAATAGGGGGTGCTGTCAGGAGCTGACATGTCTCGATATCAAAAAATCTTAAGTTAAGAAAACATCTTTGAATGCCATATTCTGCAGATCTCTTGAGGTTTTTGAAGATGCCCTATCTATCTCTTATATTTAAATAAGCAAATATTGCTTGTCTCTTAGCAACTTGATTTCTGAGTAGCTTAGAAAATAACTGTGATAGACTGTCATAGCAACTAACAAAATGACACATTTGCATGACTATTAGTTTGCATTTCTTAATTATCCTAAACAGTTTATGATGGTTGGTAGCAAGAGGCCAAAACTTTACATTTCATTTTTAAGCATTACTAGGAACAATACCTTTAAGAAGCATTACCCTTAATTTTGTATCAATATACAAGATCAATACCAATGTGGCCAAATATAATCTTAATTTTGTATTAATATACAAAGATCAATACTGATGTAGCCCAACACAATCTTAATTTTACATCAATATCCCAGGGCCAATACCATTGTGGCCAAATATAATATTAATTTTGTATCAATATACAAAGATCAATACCGATGTAGCCCTATACAATCTTAATTTTGCATTAATATACAATGATCAGTACCAGTTTAGCCAAATATAATATTAATTTTGTATCAATATACAAAGGTATAAGGCAATATTCAATAATCTGTCCTTTTTCTTGATCTTTCCTATACTATGTCTATGTCCCATTTTTCTCAAGTCTGTTCACTCCTACATAGGAGAGAAAGAAGGATACAGAAAAGAAAAAGAGAGAAGTCCCTGGGTCTAACCTCCAAAACCCATTTAACAAGACCATTTAACAGCTTGTAGTCTTTTCCCCTAAATAACAAAATTTTCTATTATCCATCGAATAACCAAAGTGGGGGGGGAACGCCCTCCCCACCTTCTGGGGATGGGACGTTGTTCTCTTAAAATGACTTCCTGCTGATTTGGGACGCAGTAAACCTGTTTGGGGCCCAAATAAGAATGGAAAAATGGTTAAAAATGTTAATAGAATCATTTGATGTTCAGTCCCTTTGTGCTCAGCTATTTAGATGTCCTACGAAGTTCATAGACAGAAGCTGATTTTCAGAGCTTTACTGAAGTTCTGGCTGGAGCAGTCTGTGGAGCTGAACGATCTTAGCGATTTTGAGTTGTTATGGTTGTAGACTTTTGAGGAAACTGCTATTGAGGAAGTCTGCAAGGCTGGATCATCTCGGCCACTCATCTTCTTTGGTGTCTGATCTGTTTTCTGCTGAGGTTTCCATTGTCCAGTTGTCCCTGGATTCCTTGAATGGATGCTTTAAATCTCCTGGAAAGATAAGAACAGAGCCCTGCCCTAATCCTAACTCTGGGACAATTACCTTTTTTTGGGGGGAGGGAGTCAGGTAATATTTTTCCTGGAGCAAATTTGGTTTTTGGACAATATATAAAGTATTACCTTTCAATCCGGATTAAAGAAGAAATTATTTTGATATTTGGAGCTAAACAAACCTTTAGTGTATATATTTTGAGATCTCAAAGGACAATTTGTTTGAATTGCAGCCTGCCTTTTGTAAGTATCTTTTAAACTTAAATCCTTCCAAATCCTATGTGCCTGTCTCTGCATTCTAAGTTTTGGGATCAAAGACATGTGGTTCCCAACTGATGGGATTAAAGATGTGCTCCACCACCCCTGGATCAAAGTTTTTCTCTGTTTAGAGCTTGTTTTGTATCAGGCTGACCTTGAGCTCTGAGATCTGCCTGTTTCTGTCTCTAGTGTGTTGGGATTAAGGGTGTATTCTTCTCCAATGATGGGACTAAGGGTGTGCACCATCACCACCCTGTTTCTTGTAACTCTAGAATTTATAAGACAACTAACTCTATAGTGATCCTCCTGTCTCTACTGGAGGTAAAGGCATGGGCTAACACCATGCATTATTTTACCTTAGCTCTAAGTTTTTTCAACTCTTGGAGGTTTGTAAAACCAGGTTGAACAGCTGTCACCTTTAATTTATTTACAGTGTTTTAAACCTGTTACCTGCTTTTTAATGCCAAACCATGGAAATAGCCTATACCTCTACAAAAAAAAAAAAAAAAAAGAACTTTTAAGCTGCTGTCAAGTTTGTGTAATCTCTGTGGCCACCTGCAGAAGGTTAGCTCTTTTTAAGGTATTGTACCTATGTAACGCTTAAAAATGCAATATGACATTTTTGCCTTTTGATAGCAACTGTCACAAACTGTTTAAGATAATTAAGAAATGCAAAGTAATAGTCATTCAAACATCATTTTGTTAGGTACTAGTGTAGTCCATCATACATGTTTTCTAAGTTAATCAGAAGTCAAGTTGCTAAGAGACAAGTAACATTTGCTTATCCAAATATATGGAGATAGATAGTCTTCAAAACCCTCAAGAGATCTGCAGAATATGGCATTCAAAGACGTTCTCTTAACTTAAGATTTTTTGATATGGAGACATGTCAACTCCTGACAGCACCCCCCATTCTATTCCAAGTAGATGATGAACATCAAAGAATTTTCATTTGGAGATGGCTGCATTAGTGGAAAGCTTGTCACTGGGCAAGAGAAATCCCTTGCTTCAACTGTACACAGAATGCTATCTGAAAAGGACAAAACTTCAAAGCAGGGAAGTCGACAACCTAGCTCTGCCAAGACAGGGTAGGCAAGTCCGTCATAATTCCTGCTTTACAATTAATGTCTGTCAGAGATACTGGGACAAAAGGCTGAAGATAGGTGTAATGCTCCAATGTATTGAGAGAAACTGGGGACTGTCCAGGCAGCGACTTGTCTGTCATTTCTTAGTTTTGGAAGCTGCTGGCTCTGCACTTCCTGTTTATTCAGATATATTTATCCTTCTCAGGTCTCTAATGTGGTTGAAGACTAGATAGTTATAGTCTCACAGTTAAATTTTAAGTTGTTTAGGAATTAAAAGGATGTTCTAGGTCTAAGAAGATATTTTAAAGTTGGTAATGGATGGATGTTAGGATGGAAACTGAGTTAGGTATAGAACTTTAAACTCATCAAGATAGATAATAGAATATTAATATCAGTTACCAACTACATATGGACTGGACATTGGGAATGTAGGTCATACCTTATAATTTTCATAATTGTGTCCTAATTATTCTTATTGTTTTGTTATAAGAAAAAGAGCCTTTTACTGGACTAAAAGGAGGAGCTGTTGGGGGGAAAAAGATATACCTTAAATTTTTTTAAAGCAGATAGGAGGGTGAGGGGAAGAGGACAGGAGGGTGTGAACGGATGAGGGAGGTGAGAGGGGGCTATAGTTGGGATGTAACTTGAAGAAATAAATAAATGTTAGAAAAGGGGGAGGCAGGCGGGGAATCTGGTGGTTCCAAGGTTTTTCTGCAGTCCAGCCACAGGCTCCAGGAACTGAAACCACTTTGTACTGACTTGCCTCTACCCAGCCCCTTTTGCTCTGGTCCTCTGCTCCATATGGTCCTATGTATCCACATATACACACCTGTATAACATAGCAACATGCACACATCCAAATACACACATAATGAAATATTTGTCTGTTGACAAAGTCAAAAGATGTATTTATGTATGTATGTGCATATCTACATTTATATGTATAGTGTGTGTGTGTGTGTGTGTGTGTGTGTGTGTGTGTGTGTAGTAATCCCCATACCCTAGATGTTTGTATGTACAGTTTGGAGAACAGCAGTAATTGTGGTTTCTACTCTAATAGAGCATCCTGTGTGAAAGATAATTATTATATACCACTGTGTTAGGTTATACCAACATTTATAAGTACTTTGCACACTTCTGGAGGTGAAGGATCTCAGATCATCAGCTGAGTGGTTCTGGTTCAGGGCCTCTCATGAGGTTTTGCTTGGTTATCTGAAAGCGTAGGGAATCCACTACGGAGATCACACACATGACCCTTGGAAGGTGTCCTTGCCACGTGCATCTCACACCAGGATGCTTGACTATCTTGGACATGATGGCTGAGTGTCCCCCAAAGCAGCAATTCAAGAGAGACTCTTCCTGATGGAAATCATAGTCTTTCAATCCTGACCTTAAAGTCCTACACCACTACCTCTGTCACAGAAACCAACTCTGAAACACTATGGGAAGAGACCACACAGGCTGTGAAGATCAGGACACAGAATGCATCCTGAGCCATCTGGAAGGCTGGCTATCCAGTGCAGGTGAAGGACACCGATCAGTCACTCACATGAACACACAATTGCAACGTGAGGTGTGTGCTCTCCAAGTCTTATGGAGAGAGTAGGTTAGGTGGGGACAGCACTTGGAGACACCCAGGGGATGAATTAGCCAGAGATGAGATGAGAGATCCCTGGGCTCTTGGCTCACAGCTTTGCCCATGGTGGGGAGCCTTAGATACAGGGATGCCAAGCCTCAAAGGCTCTAGGTGGACAGCAGTGAAGTCTGCACATTAGGGATTTTCAGGGAAGCTGAAGGAGAGAGCAAGTTGCCAAGAAATCTAAGCAAGGCTAAGGGAAGGGAAAAGGAAATACTGATTAGCGTATCGGACTAAGATAAAAGTCACATGTAAAAGCCTCATGCTCCCAGATGAGAAGACCAAAAGGTCACTGGCAGTTGAAATCAGTGTAATTATAAAGCTGTCTGAAATGCCAGACAGGGTCAGCATGGTGACCTGTCCCTGCATGCCTGGCAGGGATGGTAGGACAGGAGGGGGCATCTGCAGGAACTCTGCCAACCTCCTGACATTCAGGTTCTATATGTGTAGGGAGAAGGAGACACTCTGTACCATGCCCTGACTCTTTTATTCCCAGCAGAACCTGTGAATTCCTTCCCAAAACAACCTAGGCCATTGACAGCTTGCCCCTCCTCTGCAGTGACATGGAGAAAGGTTATTTCCCACCTCCCACTTTTAGCCCCACATTAAGCAGAGGGGGTCCTTCCTTTTCCGTCAGTAATGATCCCCTGCCTCCCAATAGGTGACTTCTCAGTGTCTCTCTTGAGCAGAGGAGATGGTGACTCACAGCTCAGTAGGCTGCAATCATTAGTATTGGAGCAAATGCATGCAGATACGGGTAAATACCCCACTGTTGGCCCCATCCATTGATACCCTATGCTTGTTGGTAGGGGACCAGATGGCACAGATGTTGGTCTTCCCTGGTTGGATGGGAAGGTGTCCAGGAAATGCACAACTCCAAAACCAGGGAACCACACAGCTCTGAGGTGGGACAGTGTCCCAAGGAAAGGGCATCCTGAGACATGGGAGCCCAGGAACCACACAGCTCTGAGAAGAGGCCTCCTCAGCAGAGATATTGCAGCTCCCAGGGGAGGGTTTTCCCAACCCCAGATGAACTGTGCCTTGGAGTCTGAGTCTCTTTCCTTCTCCAGCCATTACAGCTCACAAGGGAGGGTTTCCTCAACCTCAACTAAGCTAAGGAGCTTTGGAGCCTGAGTCCTGCTCCTTCTTTGCTTCTCTTGTGGGCTTCTTTTGATAAGACAGTCACAGCAGGCGGCAAATCTCTTAAAAGAGATTAATTGGAGGGACAAATCCAGGAGTGACTGCCTCTGCTCCAAGGAGAGGACAATAGAGAGCTGGACAAACAGCCTTTATATCAGATTTTTGAAGGGGCAGAGCTTTCTAGGGCAGAGATTTCCAGAGTGAGGATTGGTGGGACTTCAAGTCCTGAGCTTGGGAGAACTTAGGGATTGGTGGGTTTTCGTTCAGACTTTTCACCTAAAATTAGCATAAATCTGAGGTCCCACAGGGGGACTGGAGATGGCTTTTGTGACAATTAAAGGCTGAAACTGCCATTATGACAGGGTATATGCAGACTTGAACTCTAAGATAAACAAAACAACTTTCTTAACTAAACTATGAACTTATAATAAGGGGTCAGATTCCTGGTCCTGGTCCCTGGCTGCTCCAGCGAGTGGCTAGCTTGTACACTGCTGCCATATACCACATATGTATATTGTTGAGATGAGAAGGAGCTCAAAGACTAGCTCCAGTTGGACACGCCTCCCTCCCCCTGAGTTCCCTGTCAGCAGCAGCCACAACTGAAGCCTCAAGTGCTGTGGCTTTCTCTGTGGCTCCAGGTTCCCATTTTTTCAGGGGTCTGATCTCAGGTCCCAGGGATGTGGAGATTTAGCCTCAGCAGGTGTTGCTGTCTGAAGGTGTAGAGGATCCAGCAGCACAGCCTGAAGATCCGCGCAGCTCTTTCGGGGACCACAAGAGATGGGACCCAGGGAAGCTTCAAAGCTGGAGAGGGGTCACCTAAGGAAAGATGTAGGGGGAACCCAGAGGCAAAACTTGAAGCAGCCAGGTTTGGCTGCTGGAGCGCCTCAGGTGGGGGCCTGGACACTTTCCTACAAAGTATACAAAGTTAATAAAGGAAGTCAAAGGCTCTTGAGTCTTGTGAATAGCCTACAACAGGGTTTAACCAAGAGCACAGAAACCAGAAACTAATACTTCCAATTAAAAGACTGCTAACTGAGCATTACATTCCACTGAAGCCTTGGGAGAGAATGTAAAAGTTAGAACTAAAAAGATAAAATCTACTTTAATGCCTGGTATGGTGGCACACGCCTTTAATCCCAGCACTAGAGAAGCAGAGTCAGGCAGATTTCCAAGCTCAAGTCCAGCTTGGTCTACAAAGCAAGTTCCAAGACAACCAAGGCTACTCAGAGAAACCTGTCTTTAAAAAGTAAAAATGAAAACAAAGAAAATCTACTTTAGTGGTGGCCAATAAGTAGTCCTCTCACTGTCTCCCTTACCTTATATCCATGCCACACATTACAAATCTACCTCAGTCAGGCTGAAGAGATGGCCGAGCATGAGATCACTGATCTCTCATCCAGAGGGTCAGGGTTCAATTCCCAGCATCTACATAGTGGTTCAAAACTGTCTGTAACATCAGCCCCAGGGGATGCAATGTCCTCTTCTACCCTTTGTGCATATGGTATACAGACATGCTTTCAGGCAAACACCCATACACATAAAATAAAAATAAATAAAATCTTGAAAAAATTCTGCCTGGGCATCACTTACCTCTGAATCTTCCTCAAGGCTGCATTCTAAGCAACCATTACCAATTGTAGCTATCACCCAAGATCTGCATTTTGTTATATAGCAAAATTATATTAGAGATTCACCCTCTCACACTGCCCATATTTTAGAAGCATGGTAGTGCCATATGACCAGCTGTATTCATACAGAATAGACCATTCCAGTCATTGCAGATAGATTCGTTGACATCATTACCCTAGATACATATTTTTCCAATGTCTATCGTGTGTGTGTGTGTGTGTGTGCCACATTGGCCACTTTTGTTTTTAAGGGTCTTGTGTAGCCCAGGGTAGCTTCATACTTGCTATGTAGCCAAGGATGACCTTGAACTCCTGAAGTCCTTTTATCTTTACCTCCCAAGTGCTGGGATTACAGGTGTGCAACATCACACCTAGGGCTTCCTGTGTGCTAGGCAAACACTCTACCCTCTGGCCTACATCCCCAGGCCACAACAACCACTTTTAAAAGACATTTACTTAATAAGGACATTTCGTGTTACTTCAGTCTCCTTTATTTGTAACAAGGCCCTCCCCAGGTAACTCCAAACTGCAGATACCAGCAAATGCCAGGTATCCACTGCTTTCCATTCTTACAAAGCTATGATAAAGGTTAGCCTATAATTAGCACAGTGAGATTAGTAATAACTAATAATAAAGTAATTGGAACAACACAGGATGGTTCTTTAAAATGTATGAATTCTTTCTGGGGTTTTCTATTTAACATGCCATGTTGCAGTTGGCCACAGAAGGTAAAAATCATAGAGGAGTAGAAAGCCAGTGTTAGCTACTCTGATTCAATGGGCATGAAGCCGTAGCCATTCTAAGGATCCTTACTGTTGCTTTCTATATGCTCTGGAACCTGAAGACTGGCAAGTGTACTGATATCTGCACTGGATTCACTACAGATCTCACTTCCAGCCCCCCTTTTCTCCATAAGGCTCCATGGCACCTTCAGCCAACAGAATGTGGAAGGAAATAGACTATTTCATGGCTTGTCATCCTCCCCCTCAAGCAATCTCCCATGGAAATCCAACCCCCTTCCTTTGCCTGTCAGCAAAGCTACAAGAGTCTGTGTCTGGGGTTTCTCGTAGATACTAATTGGATGGAGCTTGGATGCCTGACTGCCGGAAGCAATACATGAGCAAGAAGCAAAACCTTATTGAACCACTGAGATGTTTGGACTTAGTTATTTAGCAACTAACCTCACTCATCCTGACTATTCTGCCAAATGCTGAGGTGTTGCATATACTAACAACCTACTGAGGCTTGTCCTTGATAGGATCAGAAAGACTGGAAAAGATTTTGAAATGAGGTATCCTTACCACTGCATGACTCAGTGTGATTCAAGGCCTTACAGGTGTGCTTTTTCACCTGTGATGACATGATGTGATTCATCAATATCATGAGAAATTACTTCATTTCCTGATGCTCTGGTGTGTAAACCCTGTGCTACAGGAAATTTTGTCCAAGAGGAAACCATTTGTTCTTTGTGGTTGTTGTCTGTCTGTCTGTCTGTTTGAGACAGGGTCTTACAATGTAGCTCTGGCTGACCTGGAACTGTTCTGTGATGGAATTTGCCTGCTTCTGTCTTTTCAGTGCTGAGAGTAAAGGTGTGCATTGATTGCCATGCCCTGCAGAAGAAAACTTTTGTATTTCTTATCTAGTCCTACCTGGGAATTTTCCAGGCGGGAAGGTTCCCACCAGAAGGGATTTGTCAAAACTTTTCCTGCCTGTTGCCACGTAAGGATCACAGTCCTGACACTGGAGCTAGAGAGATGGTGAGGCAGTAAAGAGCACATACTGATCTCACAGAGCCAGAATTGGGTTCCCAGTGCATACAAGTGCCTGTAACTCCAGTTCCAGGAGCTCTGCCACCTTCCTCTAGCCTCCACAGACACCTGCGCTCACATGCACAGACCCCTACACACACACACACACACACACACACACACACAAATAATAGGAAATAAATGTACTCGCTCAGATTCAAGTCCTCCTATCTTGGCATTACTGACTCAAGATTCAAAAACTAATGAATAAAAGGAACTTCGGTTCCTTGGAAATGTTGCCCTTGTAAAGAAAAGCAGCTGTGTCTCTTCCAGCTCTCAGAATAGACCATTGTCAGCCAGAAGAACGTGGACTTGGCACCTATCATTGTCTGGGTATGTCTTATGTCAGTGAATCCAAGGGCTTATTGTTTACCTGCTTTGGGAGCTGCTGGTTCCCTTTAAGATGATACGACTAGCCTTCACAGCTCACTCCCTAAGAGCCAGGGCTCTCTCTGTTCACTGTCTGAGCAGCCCCTGCCCTGCAGTGGCATCTCTGCCACAAGGTTGTAGCAGCATGCTGGGTCCTGTCTGAAGAAGCGCTGGCACCATCCACTTCTAGGCACTGGATGCCATAGGGAAAGATCACAGCAGAGAGGGATAGGGGCCCTGCCTTCCAGCTGCCCCTTCTGACGGCACCAGAAGTGAAGCCATATTAGTCACAACCGTCACAACTTCAGTCT
The DNA here is from genome assembly GCA_907164525.1 of Lophiomys imhausi. Taxonomy (NCBI): domain Eukaryota; kingdom Metazoa; phylum Chordata; class Mammalia; order Rodentia; family Muridae; genus Lophiomys; species Lophiomys imhausi. The sequence continues at coordinate 1,538,333 of CAJQZJ010033039.1, read as the reverse complement.
CACACCAATCATGTCAAACTACTCAGACATCCCTAGCTGAGCACAGGTCAGAGGTGACAAGTACAAATGACACCTCTGGAGAGGTGCTGGAGAAAAGAAGTCCTTTGAAAGGTCCTGAGGCAAGAGAGGCTAACTAACTGTACTAACCCTAACCCTAATCCTAATTCTCTTTTTTCTAGGGTTGGGAATAGCCCGACATTCTATCACCTGTAGCCCAGCACTGCCCTTTCATCAGGAGGGAATTATTGGGTGTGGAGGGAGAGACAGTCCCTGCTACACAGCGTGCAGCTCCAGCAACACAGCTGCTCAGAAAAGCCAGCTGTTCAGAGCTTTCTCCGGAGATGGAGAGGGACCAGTCTCAGGGGACTATGCATGTCTGCATCCCAGCATCTTTGAGGCAGGTGGCCAAGGGCTGAGTGCCGGAAGCCACTGAATCCCCTGGTGCCTGCTGCCTGTGGAATGGACTATTGGAGTTGACCCCTTAGAGCCTGCTTTGCCCACAGCACAACCAAACCCATGTGCATTTGCCACTACCAGGGCCATCCCTAGGCTGCCGTGGATACAAAGAAGCAAACGAAGATTAAATTGAATGTGATTTAGAAAATATATCTTGAGTGCTTTGCCTGAGGAAAAGTGGATTTAATTAGAAGAAGTCAAAGTTGATGGAGACTTTCAAAGATTTGGAGAAGCTCCCAGGGGCTTCACAAATTGAACAGGACAAACATGTGTTCTCTGTTGACAGCATTGGACACAGCTGGTCCTGTCATTCCACTTAAGTGTCATGGTGGCCTTCTCTTGCTTGTAGAAGCAGAGTAGCCAGGGGTAACAGTGGAGACCTGGAACCAGACTAGCCCTGGCTTTCAGTCTCACCTCAGTTTCTCTGCAATGTTAACCAGATTAATTCCACTTATCTTTTTTTTTTCATTCCAGGGGAGCCCTAGCTTATAGAGTGCTTATGAATGTGTGTTAGTCAGCTTCCTGTGACTGTAATAAACACACAAGATGATCAACTTATGAAGAGAAAAGGTTTATTTTGGCTCATAGCTTTGGAGGTTTCAGCCCACGCTTCAATGGCCCCATTGCATTTTGGTCAGGGTGAGTGAGGCAGGGCACCATGGGAGCCTGTGGTGGAGCAAAGCCCTTCATCTGGAGACAATGAAGAAACAGGAAAATATCTGGAATAACTCCCCCTAGGCTCTGGCTCCTAAAGTCCTACCATCTTCTAAGAGCACCACCCTTGCGAGCAAGACTTTAACATATGTTGTATCAGTAAGGACGACACTCACAATTCGATAGGGCACTAACAGTCATTGATCTTACTGGCATTTACTGTTAGAGGGTAGAATGAGGTCCTGGAAACCGAATGGGACCCAGGCTGCTGGAGGCAGGGACAACGGCATGACTGTCCTTGTTGCTCTGCCGCACCTTTCCTTCCACTACTGTTGTAAGCATCAGCAGCTCTATTGATTGACTCAGGTGTAGAGATGGGCCATGTGGGGCCTGTAGTCCCTGTTCCTCAGGAGGCTGAGCCAGAAGGATCTCAAGTTCAAGGCTAGCCTGGGCAAGTTGAGAAACTCCTGAGTCAAAATAGTTATGACGTTTTTGGTGGATATCCCTGGGAGTCCTGTTCTCTTCTGAAGGGAAACAGAGAAGCAGTGGATCTGGAAAAGGGGAGGTGTGTTTGTGGGGGCGGGGGGAATGCAGTTGGAATGTATTGTATGAGAGAATAAATAAAAAGAAAAAATGCTTTAAATATGGTTGAGGGGGCTGCAGAGTTATCTTAATGATAGAGTTCTTGCCTAGCATTCTCAAATACAGAAGAAAAAAAGGAGCAAGAGGGGGGCCAGGAAAGAGGGACAGGGAGGGAGAGTGACAAACTGTCAAAGTCAACATCAGTTGGGGAACCCTGAAGCCATTTTGCTGAGGCCTTGTGGAATACAAGGGGTAATGTTCAGGTGATCTTGGTACTTCTTCCAACTAGATAACTTCTCCAGTGTCATGGAGGAAAGGTGAGGCAATTATGCCCCTTAAATGTTGTACATCTGGGCTCCTCACCCTCAGCCCCCTTGGCACTTTGAGCTGGCTCATTCCATGGCCAAGGACACTACCATTTGTGACACTAAGCATGTGTGTGATCACTCAGTGTCAGAGTAGGGGACTGACTCCAGCTGAGACACACTGGCCTGAGGAGAACGGGTGACGGGTGTAACACAAGTAGCATTGCTGAACATAGGAGATGGGTTGCAGAATATTTGGTCACACTATGAACCCCGAGTTTGTGGATTGAAAAGTCTGTTTTTAATTATGGGATGGCTCAGCCTTTCATCCAAGAACTTTCTGTTTACTTGTAAATAAGTACTTGTGGTATGGGTCTGCCCCAGCACACACCTTTAACACAAGAGCTGTCTGTACCCAGGATTGAATAAAGTCAACCCTAGGTCAAGAGGCAGAGCATGAAACCAGCTGACAAGGACTAACAGAAAGGAGGGACACTGAGCTTCAGGGTATTTAAGACAATGTGGAGAAGAAAAGGAGCTTTTTAGCCTTTGGCTTTTGGCTTTTTAGTTTTGAGGTTTTGACTTCGTAGCTGGGTACTTTCTCTGCCTCTCTGAGCTAGCAGGCTTTCACCGAAGCATCTGGCTCCTGAGTCTTCATTGGTAAAATCAAACAGCAGGGGATAGTTTAGTAGTTTGTTTTTTTTTTAAACAACAGAAATGTTCAACATCAGCACGGCTGTTATCCAAATCTGTATGTGTGCTTGTGGTGGGGCCTACCCTGTTAAGGTGAGTGCTAGATATGAACTGGAAAGGACCTCCACAGGCTCGTGTGCTTGAAATTGTGGTCTCCATCTGGCAGTGCTGTTTGAGGAGGCTGTGAAGCCTTTGAGGAGTGGGCCTGGCTAGTGGACATAGGCCACTAAAGGCCCGACACTGCTTCCAGATTTTGCACTCTGCTTCCTTCAAGACAGGAGTAAGTCATACTGTAAGCTCCCCAGCCATGGACTGACCCATGGTCACTGCCACACCTTCTCTGCCATGGAGTAGACTGTTGTCTCCTGAAATTATGAGTCAAAGCAAACCCTTCTTTCCCAAAGTGCTTCTGTCAACCATGTGGTTAAGATGAGTTCTGAGAAAAACAATCAATACGGCGAGGAGACCAAGGCTATGCTGGTTCTGGGCAGACTTCTGGCTGTATCCAGATCCCATGTCCTGGTCAGCTAACTGGGCCACCTGCCTGTCATGATACTGGCAGCAGTCCTAGCTCAGCTTGCAGAATCAGTTGACTAGGCCAGCCTCTGAAAGGCCCACAAAGTCAGAAAAGAACTTTTCTGCATTGAAATACATACTTCCAATGCCAGCATATGAGACCAGAAAGATGATGCTGTTGGGGCCCAAGGAATCTGCTCAACAATGCCACCATCCCCCTCTTCCATCCAGAGGGTGGCAATGATGCCAGGAAAGGGACAGCTCCCCAACCACAGCAGATGATGTTAGGTAATTAGTTTTGAAAATTTCCCATGCCTCCTCCTGCAGTGCACTGACCTGACTTCTCAATGCCATGAGCAGCGTAGCTCTCTTCATGAGCTCACTGAGAGTCCAGAGTGGGTGGGGCACAGCAGCTGTGCCATGACATCACCACTCCCAATACACAGCCTGAGCTTACCCCATGGAATCCATCCAGCCATAGCTGGTCTTTACTTCCCCTCCACTCTCCTACTCCATCTGACCTAGTTCTCTACATTGTTATCCTTAGCACGAGAAGCTCTCAGAAGAGAATGAGATTGATAGAGTTAGGAATAGTCCATGTTCTACTGCCACAGCCACACACAATACCTTGTCTTTATTAAAGACCCAGAGATGTCCTGCCGTGATGAATCCTGTCAAACCTTTTAAACACAAGCATTCCTTAACCTGCTTCATTGCAAAGTCTTTTCCAGCTAGGCAGCCCCAACCAGCCAGCAGTCACCCAACCCATCCTCTCAAATTGGTTGCTTGGACATTTTCTCATCTCCCACTGTGGTGGTTTGAATAGGAATGGCCCATAGACTCATGTTTTTAAATGCTTGGCCATAGGGAGTGGCACTATTAGGATGTGTGGCCTTGTTGGAAGAAGTGAGCCATTGGGAGCAGGCTTTGGGGTCTAAGAAGCTCAAGTCTCAACAATGTGTCACAGTCTCCTTCTACTGCCTGCAGGTCAAGATATAGGGTGCTGAGCTCCTTTTCCAGCACCATGTCTGTCTGCAAGCGGCCATGTTTTGCACCATGACGATAATGGACTAAACCTCTGAACCTGTGTAATCCAGCCCCAATCAGATGTTTTCCTTTATAGGAGTTGTCATGATCACAGTGTCTCTTTGTAGCAATAAAACCCAAACTAGGACCCTCCCACACACTACAGTTCATCCCTGTAATAACAGTTGCAACAGAAAATCACGGTAGAATACTACGTGACCTGCCTCAAACACTTCCCCCACAATGTTTCAGTCACTCTCCTGTCCACCAGATGAGCAGCGCAGGCTCTGAAGTGACAGAGGACACTGCATAGAGCTACAGACGGAAGGAGTCTGGAACCTTGCCTGACACTCTTGAGGAACTGTAATCTGAGCTGCTGAGGTGGTGTGAATGTGAGAAGTCCCCAGTAACTGTGTGTTTGAACTCTTCATCCCTAGCTTGTTTTGGAAGGCTACTGAACCTCTAAGAGGTGGGCCCTCCCTGGAGGAAGTGGGTCCTTGGCAGGAAGGGGTTGAGCCTTGACCTTTTATAGCCTGGCCCTACTTCCTGTTAGCTCTCTGTTTGCTGACTATGTATTCAATGTCACCAACTATGTTGAGTTCCTGCCTCCATCCATGCCTTTGTCATAATGGGCTGCATCCCATTGAAGTGCAGGGAAAAACAAACCCTTCCTTCCTGCTGCTTTGTGTCTGGCATTTGCTCACAGCAAGAACAGTCACTAATGCAGTATAATAGGATTTTATCCCAGCCACCTCAATTCGTGTGTTGAAAACCTTATTTACCTGTTCTTGGAGATGGAGCTACTGACAATGCTTGGGTTTACATCTCACGACTTCTGTTGCCTGAAACAAAAGAAAGAACAACTCTTCCTTCTGTCTGGAAAAGCCTGAATGAAAATCTCTGGCTTGCTTGTGCCCTGTGCCTACTTCAGACCAACTGGCTGTGGGTAAGGAAGGAAGGTGGCAGTAGGGCATCAAGGTTGTGGGACTATTGTCCCAGTGATGGAACCTGCCCCTGTAAAGTATCTCATTTGGACTGGCAATCTCCTGAAAGGATCTTTTGGCAAAAATATCTACTGAGCACTAGTTATTATGTGCTGCAGGAATGTGGTGCTGTCCTGCAGCTGCCATGATAAATCACACACATCATGGACTTAAGAAAACTGTGAGTCTGAGGTCAGACTGGGCCTCTGGAGGACACTCTGTTCTGTCCCTCCTAGTATCTTCTGCTGTCTTTGGGGACTCTTTGCGGTCTTTGTCTCATAAAACCCTCACTTCTCACCTCTGTCTCCACCTGCATGTACACAACACGTTCTCCCCAGCTTCTGTGTATCTCAGATCTCCCCCCAGCTCTCTTAGGCTACCAGTCATTGGGTTTAGAACTCACATGGGAGTTTCAAGATAATTTGTCCAAACATCCTGAATTCCCCTCCTCTACCATGCATACTTAGTGATCGCAGACCTTTGTCGCAACTGGGGGAGGGATGTTACTGTACTCAAGTAGGTAAAGGCTGGGGGTGTGGCCAAGCGTTCCACAGTGCCCAGGACAGACCTCCATGACATGGAATGATCCAGCTCAAAATGTCAAGATGTCTGAGAAGGAGGAGCCCTGGCTAAGGATGTGGAGTCCTGTCTCACAGGAACACTCAGTGGGTAGAATTTGCCTCAGTTTCCCCCGTCTCACTCTGTTTAACCTCATCTACAAAGATTTTATTTCCCTGTAAGGCCACACTCATGGGCATTTGAATCTAGAACTTAGACATATCAAGAAACACTAAGGGCCAGTGAGATGACCCAAAGTGAGTAAAGCCACTTGACAGCAAGCCTGAGGGTGTGAGGTTGACCTCTGGGACTCACATAATGGAAAGGAGATTGCTGACTCCTGAAAATTGTCCTCTGACCTCCATATGTGCACCATGGCATGCACATGCCCTCCCCCGTACATACAGGCACACAAAGTAAAATAAAATGTGTTTCTTATGAAAGCCCAGAACATCCACACACTCTAGCCAGTCCCCTTCCCAGGCTCTCATTGGCTTACTGTGCTCTCATATGAAAGGCACTGAAACAGCTCAAGGCTGTTTTTTTTTTCCCTGTTTTTTTTTTTATCATTTTTCAAAGTAACATTTGTTGATCTTTCTAAAAACATTCTGCACCACATAAGTATGTTGGCAATTAGAAAGTTAATGCAGAAAGGACAAAGATTAGGAAAAGAAAAAGCTCCATCTTTCTTGGGAAATTCTTTTCTGCATACCACTTCAGCTCTGTGTCTAGAAATTCTCATTTCTTTCTGAGTCCCCAAGGAGGATATGGCCACCCAGGCCCTTCTGACTCACACTATAAGCACAGGCAAGCTCTAAGACCCTATCTCCTTGGCCAAAGCTGATTGGTCCATAACTAGAAAATGGCCCAAATTGGACCAATCAGATTCTCCTTTTGGGCCATCCAGAAGACCAACTAGGCTGGTCTTCTCATGGAGAATTTCCCTGGGATCAAGGGGAACCATTGTCCAGTGCTCTCCAGGCAAATTGAAGGAAGAGAACTAGACAGAAGGGAAGCCAAGATGAGACACTGGAAAGTAAGACTCCTACTTCTACCTCCTGTGTCCTGAGAGAATCAAAGGTAGACATATTGTTCATACTTGATCATATGATGCCCCTGCATCATATGACAAATTTCCTCCATCTTAAGAGTTGCAATGAAAGAATCTGTTAGTTGTTTCTTGAGAATCCAGCTGATTATCTCCCTTTGTCATCAGTCCTGAGCCCTGTGGGCAGTGTAACTTTCATTTCCTCACCTCTAAAACAGGAACAGTAATAACTGCTATACAGGGTTATGATACAAATTAAATAAGATATAAGTCTGGAAGCATGCAAACAACTATTATATATCACCCCTCTTTTGGTGGACTATAAGTTACTTAAGAAAAAAGACCATTTCACTGTATATATTTTAATTTTTAAATTTCCAATGCTTAAAACTCAGGACTTGCCACATACTAGGTGTCAGAGAAATAAGTAGTGAATACTTGTTGAGTTCCTATCATGGATGAATTTGTAATACTTCAGGCTCCTTGAGATAGTTATATATTACATTTTTTAAATTTGTGTGTGTGGCACATGTGAGAATGCCTATGCACACTTGCCACAACATGCTTGTGGAGGTCAGAGGACAACCTCAGGCATGGTTCCTCACCTTCACCCTTGTTGGAGGAGGTGTCTTTTGTTATTAGTGGTGCCTATACCAGACTATTGCACCCACGAGCCTCTAGAGATTTTCCTGTCTCCATATCCCATCTTACTTTAGGAACACCAAAATTTCAGATATGCATTGCTGTGTCTGGTTTTTATGTGGGTTCTGGTGATTCAAGCTCAGATCCTTACAATAACACGGCAAGCAGCTTATGCACTCAGCTGCCTCCTCAGCCTAGATTTTACTACCAACACCATCTTACTGTGAGCAAACCAAGGCTTAGAGGAGTCATGTGTCCCTCAAAGCCACACAGCTTGTGGTAGCAGAAGGTTTGCAGTTTGATGTCTCTACCCTGAGAGCTTCCGAGCTTCCACAGCAGCTATCACCTCAGATTGGTCACATGTAGGCTTCAGGGCTCCGTAGCTGCTACGTATCTGGAAGGCATTGGCAGAACTCAAGCTCTTGTCAGGGCAGTTGGGCTGCTGCGGAGCAGCAGGCTGAGCCTCCTGCCTGCCCTACATCTGTTCCCTGGAAGCCTCTGGAGCTGGTGTGGAAACCAGAGACAGGACAGGGGCTTGACACACCACCTACTTAGCATGCAAGCCCTCCATTGCAGCAAGGACTGGTGATGACAGGAACCCCCTGGACATGCAGTTGCCTACTGCTAACCCAGTTTAATCAGATGGAGGTACCGAGCCCCATCATGGCCACCCACAGAGACTACATGGGGCAGATTCCACCTGCACATGCTTCAGCCTCTGCTCCCCACTCCACCTGAGGCCCAGGGTATCACTTCACTTGCTGCTGCTTTTGTTTTAATTAAAGCCGATGATTCATCCACGTGGCAAAACGCTCAAACTGCAGCAGAAGATATAGATGGATATATGCAGATATAGCCTCAAATCTCCTTTTGCATCATAGTCTTCCAAGGCCACCTCCCCGAAAGCCATCACCATTTTCAGTCTCTTAGCCTTCCAGATATTTTGTGCATACCCAAGTCTAAGAATCTATTTTAAAAACACAGACACACACATTTTTTTTTTTTTTGTCTAGTTATTGAGACATGTTGGGACCCTCTCAGTGTCACTGGGTGGAGAGCTCTTGTGTGTTTCCTGTGGCGTCCCAGGACTGTGTAACATCCTTTTGTTATTGTATGGATGGATGATGGGCCCAGTCCACCCATGCATCCTATACACAGTACCACTGTGAGCATTTCAGATCATCTGGCTTTGCTTCAGGTGCAGGGAACTGCATAGAAAACCAGCTCACGGTGGCAGAATGTGAATGGTCAAATGTTAAGTTTACTTTTAATTTCAATAAATGTCAGCAGCTTACCATTGGAAATTGTGTAGATTGCCAGGATATCTTTCCCTCCTGCTCAGTCTCTGGGTGAGGGGCATCTCAGTGTCTTTGAGAATCCAAGTGTTCCTTCAGCTCCTGCAGTGTGGCCCACTCCACAAAGCTCCCCACCCATGAGTTAGAAATCAGAGTTGTGAAGCTGGCTGCCAAAAGCATTTTTAGAAAAAAAAAATCATGTGGATAATATGAATAATGCATGCTCATATAAGTGATTGAAACAAGTGCTCAAAAGTGAACAGAAATTTTTACATTAGATTAAGTGATAAATGTGGGACGCATGGACAAAACTGCATTTCTGGTTCTTTGTTCTGTTTTGTTTTGTTTGCATTGTACAGTTTCTCATGTGTCGGGGCATGCATGTACATGTGTATGCTAGTGAATGTTAACATGGATGCAGAAGTATGTGGAGGCTGGAGGTCAAGTTCAGAAGTGTTTCCTAAGAATCCATCTATCAGCCGGGCGGTGGTGGCGCACGCCTTTAATCCCAGCACTTGGGAGGCAGAGGCAGGTGGATCTTTGCGAGTTCGAGGCCAGCCTGGTCTACAGAGCGAGTCCAGGACAGCCAGAGCTGTTAAACAGAGAAACCCTGTCTCGAAAAACAAAAAAAAAAAAAAAAAAAAAGAATCCATCTATCTTGCTTTTATATTTAGTGTTATGTTACTCCCCCCACCCCACGCACACACATATGCACACATGTGTCCAGGTAGGTACACATGCCCATGTAGAGTCCAGACAAGAATGCCAAATATCTTCTTCTGTTATTCTCCATCTTGTTCCCTTGAGACTAGGTCTCTCACTAACCCTGGAACTTGTGGGTTTAGAGTTAGACTTGTGGTCAGTGAGTGCTAATGACATTCCTGTATCTGTCCACATTCTCTCTGTCCCCAGAGCTAGGTTACAGGCACAAACAGCCACGCCCAGCTTTCATAGGGGTTCTGGGGATTTGAACTCAGGTCCTTATGCTTGCATGGCAAACACCTCTACCCACTGAGCCACCTTCCCAGCCCCCACCTTGTTTGCTGAGGCAGAGACTCTCATTGGCCTAGTATTCACCAACTGCGCCATGTTGGCTGGCCTGCAAACCCTAGTGCCCTGCCTGTCTCCATCTCCTCAGCAGTAGGATTGCAAGTGTGTGCCACCATGCCTGGCTTTTCCTTTTTTTAACATGAGCTCTGGGGGTCCAGCTCTGGTGGTCCTCATACTTGCAAGGCAAGCGTGCTGCTGACAGAGCCATCTCTCCAGCCCCAAACTGTGTTTCTATCTAGCCCACTAAGCCTTATGGTTTGAATCAGAAATGTCCTTACAAGTCTATGTCTAGGGTGCTTGTTTCCCACTGGTGGTGATTTCTGGGGGATTTTTAGGAAGTGGTGTCTATCTGGAAGAAGTGGGGTGGGCCTTTGAAGATTATAGGCTTGGCTCGGGTTCCTTCCCTGCTCTCTGCTTCCTGGCCTACCACTTAGTAACCTGGCGTCCATCACATGTTCCCACCATCATGACCACTGCCATGAGTTCCTTCTCTGTTATGATGAACCAACACCAACACACCCACCTCCCACCCTGGAGCCATGACCCATATGCCCTTTCTTCCCTTGTTTCTGTCAGGTCCCCACAACAAAACAAACCTAAGACATTGGGAGGTGCCAGGCAGCCACGAGATTCGGTGAACTCCTACATGCCCAGTACAATGGAGGAGCAAGAGATGACCCATCAGGTCAAGCAGTGGTCTCTGAGGACAGAAACTCTCTAAGGAGAATTTCTTTCTTCATTTTAATATTTCCATGCACAGAAGCTTCGATGTTCAGAAAACAGGTAGATGCTCTAAAAAGTTTTTGAAGCCTCCCTTCCATCTTTCCTGTCCCATGTCTCCCTCCCTCCTCTCATTCCTTTCTCCGTTCTTTCTTCTCTTCTTTTCCCCCTCCTCTCTCCCTCCCTTCCTTCCATCCTCTGATCCATCTTCCTAATTTGGTTCAGGGTGGGAAGGACTTGACTGTACCTCCTCTGAGGAGCATCGCTGAGGCAGCTCTCTATACTTGGCTCAGAGTGAGAAGCCTCTGGAAGTTTTTTGCTGCAATTTGTAATCGTCTCCAGAGCTGGGAACCTCAAGCTGCATGGGACCCTCACAGACCAACTTCATTGGCTCCTAAGGTAGCTTGATAAGCCACTTGGACTGCCTTCTGATTTCAGTTTCAGCCCTCATAAAATGAGGATGTAATGCACACTCAAGGGATTCATTTTTAGTCTAATTTTGGGCCTCTCTGCATGTCTTGTGGTTGTAGCCTTATGCCCTTTCTCCACAAAAAAAGAACTTAAAATACTTTATGATCTCATTTATACACTATTAGTATAAAATTGGTATGACAAAATTATTATTATATATTCAAGCATTCTCCTGGAGCTGAAAGTTCATGGTTTGTTTGGTTTTTTTTTTCCTCCCATTCTTGTAGACCTTGACCTGGTGCCTACTAGGTATAATGGAGAAGCTAACCTCCAGGGAATGGGGCTTGCCACAGTACGATCAGTACCATTCTTTATTTTTACAAAAATGAGATCATGCTGAATGTCTCTGCTGTGATCTTCCTTCACCTTTGACATGTCACAGATGCTTCTACAGACAAAGGCAGTCAAGTAGGAGTTCATTCTTGGTAGGAGTGTTCCATGGTTTGGGCTTGATGTTGTCTCTCCGCTCACACCCAAGCCTGCCCTTACTAGCACACAGCTGTGGCTTCTATGCCATCTCTGCTTGATTCTATTTCTGAAAATGGTACTATTGTCACAGGCCCAGGCGTGGGGTCATCCAGAGAGCTGGAGGACTAACATCTAAGGAAATGCCTCCCATGGTGGGTGACGGTTGGTGGGGATACTCATAACCCATTCTAAATTAGTCTCAAAAATGAAAAGTGACTTGCTCTCACATGCCTCCCGATGCTTTAACCCATTCCTCGGCCCAGCTGCCATCCTCCCTTGTAGTGTCCACTAGGAACTCCTCCCAAATAGACAACTGCTCCCATATCTTTGTCTTATAAGATACATACAGCTGTTAGTGAGCACTTAGATTGCTTTTAGCATCACACAAATAATCCACATTCAAGTGGATAGATATTTGTGTGATGCTAAAATATTTTAATAAATATTCATATTTATGAGGCCCAGAGTCATTTGGATAGACGTGTACTATGTGTGTGGTGATCAGATCAGATAGATAGATGGGAACTGTGTGTGTGATGATCAGATCAGGTGAGTGACCTTTCCCATTACCTTAAGCACTCAGCTTATTTCAAAACGTGCAGCACGTCCCTGGTCACCACAGCACCCTCTTGCACTGGCACATGTGGGCTAAGTCCTTCTCTCTCTATCCTTGCTGCTTGGTATCCATTTTGTATGGCCTTCCCCACCCTTCCCAGCCTCTGATGACCCATGTCCTACCCTCTTCCTCCATGACATCAGCTGCTTTATTTTTGTGGATTGATACTTTTGTTTTTAAAACAAATTCTCAGGTCTAGAGTGACTGGGTCAAGGGGAATATGCTTGTTTTCATTACCATTCAACAGCTACTGTCAGATTTTGTCTGTACAAGGGCCTAACTGTTCCTAACCTGCCAACACTGGGCCTTCCTTCCCTGGTCCCACTTCCCTCTCTCCTCTCTCTTAGTGTTTAGTGTATATATGTGCTCCTGTGATATGGAAACATGTTTGCATGTGTGTAGAACCAGAAATCAATGTCAAGCGCCTTCCTGTATGGCCCTCATCTTATTATTTTTTTTTTGACAGAGTCTCTCACTGGACCTGAAGCTCACTGATTGGCTAGACTTGCTGGGCAGTGTGATCCAGGGATCTGCCTGTCTCTATCATCTCCCCTGCCCCAGCAGTGGTGCTGGGGATTTGAACCTGGTTCTTCATACTTGTGTAGCAGGTACTTTACCTAGGGAACCCTCTCCCCCATCCTCTCTCTCTCCCTCTTTCTCTCTTTTTTGAGACTGAGCCCAAACTTGCCTAGAAGCTGTGATCCAGTTACTTTGGCCCCTCAAATGCTGGAGCTATAGGCATATCATTATTCACAGTACTCTTCTTGTGGGGTTAACTCTTCTGCCCTCTCCTGCAGCCACCCTCACTCAGTATCAAGAGCCCACAAAAGCTGTTCCATGTGGAAACCCAACGAAGTGAACACAGCCAACACAACCAACACACTCAATGCAACGTGGCCAATGCAGCACATCTAATGCAGCCAGTGCAGCCTTTCTACTTAGGTGGCCACAGGAGGTGTGTTCTCATTTGGAGAAGGATAGCTTTAAGACTCCAAAAACTTCAGTTTTGTATGATTCCTCTTGGTCTTCATTGTGAAGTGATTCTCAGCTAGTAAAGAGTTGAAGGGACTCTGTTGAATGCCTATTCCAACATGAGATATTTACTGACTGTGCTTTATCTGAAAGACACATGCAGTGTTATGTAAATGCACATTAGACACACTTGTGCGTGATTTATGGCTTATGAATGTGCATTTTACCTTACGAGTCATTTGAATAAGATGTCCACCAATTTCTGCTTGTTTCTTAATTGGCTAGTGTACGTTTTGTTTAGACAAGGTCACCCCATTGCATAATTGCTCTGTTTATCAGCTAGAAAGTTAACAGGTACAGAGGATTACCATCTCACATACAGATCATCTTTCCCAACAGCATCTCAAGCCAGAGATTATAATTTTTTTTTCTGGGTCAGGCTCCAATCCAGGACAATGTATTTCTCTTCTTTCAGGGGCCTATGTCTTTAATCTTCCTTCATCTAGAATGTTCCTTGGCCTCACTCTGCCTTTTGTGACCTTATTATGAAGGCTCCAAGCCAATTACTGTGCAGCATGTCCCTCCTTGGGGTTTTCCTGCCATTCCCTCATTGCTAGATTCCTGTCTCACATCTCTAACAGGAAGATCAGAGACTGATCCAGTCTCTCTTTGCCTGACAAAAGGATGCTCAGTCTGTCTCCTGCTGTTGTTCATTTTGATCACTTAATTAAGGTGGCTCCTGCCTAGTGTCTCTGCTGGTGATACCCGTATCTCCACGCGGCCCCTCTTCTGTTGCTGTCTAATGAGTACTACGTGGCAAGATATTTTAGAGCCATATAAATGTCTTGCTTCTCTACAGACACTCTTTAATTTTAGATCCATTGAGGACTTTCCACTGAACAATGTGTTTTGGGGGTGACTGCAAAAGTCAAATTGAGAAGATTATAAGCAAGAGTCAGGGCCTCTTTGGCCTACTGGCTTCATTTCAAAGGAAACACGCAGGACAAAGATTCCAACCTAAAGATTTGCATCCCAATACCACACCTAAGAGGACACGGTGGGATAACCAGAGTTGAGCCACATACTAAATTGCTGTCAGGACCCAGGATATGATTTCCATCATATGGTGCCATGTGGAGGGTGTGATGGTGAGCCGTGTGTGGACAGACACAGTGCCGGGTCCCAGGTCAGAGAGAGGGCTTCAGTGAGAGCATTACAAAGTTCTTCCTTCCCCCTTACATGGGGGCTCACCAAGTAATCCAGGAAGGCCTTGAACCTCTGAGTCTTCTACCGAGGCTTCCAAGAGGGAACAGGCACAGACACCAGCATCCAACAAGTTGATGAAATTCCAAAAGAAGCCTGTAGTTTCATTCGTGGCAAGTACCATGGTACAAGATAATGTACCATGGTCAGGTAAGAAATGGCTATCTGATGGCACTGAGTGAGAGACATGCAAGCATTCTCTACACTGCCCTTGGAGCTTTTGTAGACAGAGAAAGCTACTCCAGAATTTTTTAAAAAATGCCACTAAAAAATTTGCACCTTGGGATGCAAATGGGAATTTCATCTTGATTGCTGGGGTGGTTTCGTGGGTTCAGAAAATGTCCAGACACACCAGAAAGTGATTTCTTCACAGGCATGAGGCCCTGAGTGTGGATTCAAGCATGATGTAGATCTGGGTGCTGTGGCATAGAGCTGTAACCCAGTGCCAGGACACAGAAAGATCTGGGACCCCCGAAGCAGCAAGGCCCAGGGTTAGTCAAAGGGACCCTGCATTCCCTGCCCGCCTCCCTGTTCCAGCACCATGCGTGTTGTCACAGTAATAGAACACACACACACACACACACACACACACACACACACACACAATCATTAAAAGTTAAAAACATGTTTCAAGTGAAGTCCTAATTTGCCAGAATACATACAAAAGGAACAAAATTGGGTGTCTGGATGAAGAAATCTCTCGATGGTTAAGAGGGCTTGCTGCTATTTCGGAGGCCCTGGGGTTGCTGGTGATCATCATTTGGATCGCACTGGAAGACTATGTTTCAGTTCCCAACACTCCAGCTCCTAGTGAGAGCAGTGTGAGTATCACAGCCAACATCACTTTGGCATGAGGAAGGGCTTAAAAAGAGCCTCACAGGGATCCACATTCAGGTGCAGGTTCCTCAGGGGTGGGGATGGACTTCGATGCCATGAATATGCAGATCCCCAGGCCCCAGCAGCAGCTCTGCATTACTAGGCCTGAGTGAAGCTTTGACTCAAGACCCAGTGACCCAGGCTGGGCGGTGGTGGCGCACGCCTTTAATCCCAGCACTTGGGAGACAGAGGCAGGCGGATCTTTGTGAGTTCGAGGCCAGCCTGGCCTACAAAGTGAGTCCAGGACAACCAAAGATACACAGAGAAACCCTGTCTCGAAAAACCAAAAAAAAAAAAAAAGACCCAGTGACCCCAGGGCTCTTTCTAGGACCTCTGGGAGCCCCCACCCCACCCTGGTGGTGGGTGGTGTTAGGAAAGGTAGTAGGATCCCTTTCTCACTCTATAGGAAGACTCAGACAAGGTGGGCCCATGTCTCTGATAGCCCAGGCCTGGAGTGGGCCTCTGCTGTCTCATCACAGTGAGAACTGAGCTGAAGAGCAACAGACAAGTGTCCAAGAAGGGTTTTGTTTTGTTTTTTTAGTGAAGACTTCATGCTTTCAAGACAGCTCTTTCTGCAGAGAGGGGCCTGGATATGCTGGAGGAAAAGCAACATCATCCCTTTGTCTGCTCACAGGCTGTGACCCAATTAGTAGACATCTCTGGGGACTCAGGCTGTTCCAGGAACAGCTGCTGATTCCCAGGTAATAATTCAACCCTGAGTCCCCCCTCCGAGGGGCAGGACCCTATCTGTACATGGTGAAACATATGGTCCCCTCCTAGGAATCCTCACAAAGTCACTTTGTAAAGAGGACTTTTAGGGGAGCCTGACAAGGGATGCCATCTGGGGTGGCCTGCCTGGGTAATGGGGTGAGGCTTGGGCACCATAAGCAGCATTTGAAGCAGAAGGCAGGAGGCATCCCTCTTAGCCAAGTGTCAAGGACCAGCCTTTGACATCCACAAAACCACTGAGAGTACGTAATCGGAGATAGGGGTCAGTCACAACTCTCAGAGACTGATATTTTTCTTTCAGAAACCTTCTAAATTCAGGGGTTGCAAGAGACAGCCAATAATGCTGGTTAGTTTAGAAAAGAGAAAGGAGGAAGGGAGAGAGAGAGAGAGAGAGAGAGAGAGAGAGAGAGAGAGAGAGAGAGAGAAACCTATGCCTTTTCTCCTCTGTAGCTCAGAAGAAGTCTTTTGCTGGTGACTTCCAGAGTTAAAATGACCAACTTTTTTCCTTTGGTTGGGGCTGCAAGCCCAGGAGATGGTAAAACAGCCTTTGTTTTGTAATTTACTGCAAGTGCTTGGCCTATTAGCCGGGAGGCCACCCACTGAGTGTTCAGCAGACTAAACTACATTTTGACCAATTTATCTCAAAAGTTGATGGTGGAGCTCCAAGGTTTTTACCTGATCCATGAGTTACATGAAAATAATAAGAAAGGGATGAGAACAGAGGGACTCTCTCACACACACTCACACCAGAAAGAAGAAATGTATGAAACTAGGATGCAATGACAATTTTAATGTGGTGACCGTTCTTTTTATACACTGAGCAAGGGCTCTTTACATCAAGGAAAGAATTACTTCATAGTTAAGAGGCATTTATCACAGGGACAGAAAAACCATAGCAATAGGAGGGCACTTAACAATAACACATTACATTTTGCTTTTCCATACCTAAGTTAAGTTTAAGATGACAGTGTATTACGTCAACCCTGACAAGGTATAAAGAATTATAACAATACAGTTTGTGTATTTTGTCATAAAGATTTGTACTAATATTTAGACATTTCTTGGTAGTCTCATTATATCCTAAGTTCATGGGAAATTTAAAACCCTTAATTGGATTTATGGTTTGCATCTGGAGTCAGTCTTATCACCTCCAGTGTGAAAGCTTATCTGAGGTCATAAATCTGTCTCAGGCCTGCCTCCTAATGAGATACACAATGTTTGGGAAGAGGATTTACTACAGGTATATGTTTTCCTATCAACTATCTAACTTCTTTAACTTCTAGAATTGTTTGAACTGAATCAGGCACTTTGTAAGACCGATGTCAGGAATAATAGAATCACCTTTATAGGACTGTGTGTGAAGTCTGGACAAACAAGGAGAATGGCACTTAGCAATGAGGGAATCTTCACTCCATGTCAGTAATAACAGATGAAAGGAAAAGCTGGGTGTGAGCAAGAAGCAACTCTGGGGTGCATCTTTAGCGTAGACTTTGCAAAATGCTGGATCGCTTTTCAGGAAGTTTACATGTTTATAGAACTCCTTTCTCAGAGAGCTTCTGACACTGCTTGAACACTGTATGTTAAAGGCTTAAGAATGGCGGATAGACGTGAAGGAAGGAGCCTCAAGAGCATTCGGCTCCCAACAGCTCAGCAGCACAGGAGTGGTTCACTAAGGGACAGCTTTGTGCTGGGGGCCAGGGACAAGATTATTTCAGCGTCTCTCCAGGATGAGAAAGCAGGCTGAGAGTTACTTTAAAAGGGGGTGAGGGGCTCTGGGCACAGTTAGGGTGGGCGGCCTGGAATGTGGTGCAGCCTCAGAGCTGGGCCCAGGTAGACAGAAGCAAAAATAATCGCACGAGGCTGCAGAGTGCAGGCAGTACAAGGACAGCGTCTCTTACCACATCTGTAATCCCAGCACTGGGAGGATGGGGCCAGAGGGTTGAGAATTTGAAGCTAGCCTGGGCTACAAAATGCCAATCTCCTGTTGCACCGATGAGACCCACCTGTAGCTCTACAGCAATTCAGTGGGCCATCTCTTCGAGATGCACCCCGAATACAGCTGCCGCTCTCCTCACTAGCCCTGACACACTGTTCGTTGCCTGGTCAATATAGGCTCCTTAATGTTTCTGTCAAGCCCAGAGACCATCCTTGTCTGCAAGTCAATTACTCTGTGATCTTGGACAGCCCTTGTGTGGTTATATAGGGCATGAAATTCTGGTGGTCCAAGCCCTCAAGGTTCTTAGAGATCAGCATGTGAAATGCCCAGAGAAGCCTGCCAGGGGCGGTCAGGCCCTCAGGGCTGCCCCAGTGCTAGCCTTGGTGGTACAGCTCATGCAGTGTGCCTAGAAAGGAAGGGTCAGAATGTGTTTGTAGGACTGAGGAGACAGCTCAAATGGTAAAGTACTTGCCTTGAGACCAGAGATTGATCGGTCCTCAGAACCCATGTGAAAATGCCAGACTTGGTGGCACACATTTGCAATCTCAGTTCAGGGGAGGCAGATGAGCAAACTCTCAGACTTCCTGGCCAGTCAGCCTGGCCTGCCTAATGAACTCTAGGCCAGTGAGAGACCATGCCTCAGAAAGAGTTGTGTTCTGGCCTCTACACATGTGCATGAACACACACACACACACACACACACACACACACACACACACACACACA
>CAJQZJ010033039.1:1507469-1517469 GCA_907164525.1 Lophiomys imhausi | reverse complement strand
TATATGTGTGTCTGTGTCTACACATGTTCACATGAGTGCGTATGCCTGAGGACACCAATAAAGGCCATTGGATTCCCTGGAGCTGGAGTTAAAGGTGGTTATTAGCCACCCACTGAAGGTGCTGGGAACTGAAGTTGGGTTCTATGCAATAACAGCAAGTCCTCTTAGCCACTAATCCTTCTCGTTAGTCCATTTATTATGTCTACTCATTATGAGCATGGTATACTTCTCAATTAATCAGATATCTTGTTTTATCTATAAAGATCATATTTGCATATTGTTTGTAGTCTTATTGATTCTGCTAATTTGAGTTTTGAAATTTTCTTGTCAAAACTCAGCATATGTACACAACACCGCCCCCCCCCCAAAACCATGCATGATTGTGAGCACTGTACTTGGCTTAAGCCTTTTCTTGGATAGTTTGTCCCAGTGTAGTGGCCATTGGAAGGCTGTTTATAGCCTGGGAAGTGGTGGAGGACTTGGAAAAGGATTGAGTGAGAATCAACCTAGTCAGTCCCCATTTCTCTCTGTTCTTGTGTTGAAAGGACAGAGACATTCTGTGTTAGGTTAACAAAACATTAACATCTACTGATCTACCATTGTCTCCCTAGAAGTATAATAAAGTATAGCTGTGCTTTTTGGCTACTTTATTGGGTTCCTATATTTACTACCCTTCTCTACACCAATCCCTCCCATCCTTCCAATCCTAGGTAGGTGAGAAAGAAGGTTAGAAGGGAAGGGGACATAGACCTCCTTAGACTACTTCCTGCTGATTAGGGACATCAAGGTTTTAATCCAGCAATCCAGCAAACACCACCACCAAAAGCAGCACCTGGAACCAGAAGCACCAAGGGCAGCAGCAGGGAGAGCAGCTGCTGCTGCATGCACTCTCAGGGCTTTCACATTTATACTTTTTCAAGAGTCCCAGAATTCCAAATGTAAACTATCTGCAGCTGGCAAAATCAAACTCCTCCTAGAGCATGAGACAAATCATAGTTTGTGAATGTGGAAAATCTGAAGCAGCCACACATCTTACACCTGGAATTAAAACAAAAATATATTCATATAATATAATTGGATTTTTAAAGAAACCAAATTTCCCCTTTCTGTTTTAAGATTGAAACAGAGACATTTTAAGCTAGGTGCCTTTCAGATCAGGATCAAGGTTTTTAGGAGACTTTCCCTGCTCAATTCTAACCTTTATAAGTTTTGATGATAGCCATATTTTTTTCATTCCCTGTAGAAACATATAGTAAACCACGACCTTAATGCAAAACTATTGCAGAGTTCCATTCTGATGTTAATACATCCATATAGAATATAAGTTGATTTAATTAAAGAGTTTTTTTTCTATGGCCCAGTGTCTCTCAGTTGCTGTTGCTTCTTTTTCATTAACATTAAGAAACTTTAAAGTTAACAAATCACTATTCAGTCTGTTGCTGGAGGTCTTTACCCTTTCTTTTTGTTTTATAAGCATTTCCTTTAAAGTATAGATCTTTCTACAACTTCTTGTCCTATAGGATTGTGTGATATACCCGAATGTGCTTTATATTATAATATTAAAAGAATTGCTTCATCTTATTGGAGATATATGTGGGAGCATTATCAGTCTTTTTTTTTTTTTTTTTTTTGGTTTTTCGAGACAGGGTTTCTCTGAATATCTCTGGCTGTCCTGGACTCGCTTTGTAGACCAGGCTGGCCTCGAACTCACAAAGATCCGCCTGCCTCTGCCTCCCAAGTGCTGGGATTAAAGGCGTGCGCCACCACCGCCCGGCGCATTATCAGTCTTAATTTGTGCAGGTATCCTCATAATTGCCATTATTTCCAATAAGTGTGTAATAACACATTGTTGCCAAGTGATAGAAATTTTTTCTTTAAACCTTTACTGTTAATATGGTGTTTTTCATGAAATAGTTTCTATTTCTGATTGCCTGTTGTAGTTGCATAAATAAAAACTTAATTATGAATTATGAGGAATAAATTAAGCAGTTTTTATATGCAAAACAACTCTTTCTGAATATTGAGAGGCAGTAAATATATTAAGAAATTCATGGAAATCTAATACTACCATAAGGATTGTATACAACTCTGCTTTTTGCACTGAGGTATATGGGCTTTGGATTACTTTGCTTGTCTGACTTATAGCCTGCCATTCCCAACTTATTTGTAGTAGTATAGAATTCAGATGCTTCAGAATTGGCATTCCCTTTACAATGTGTGAGAAAATCCAATTACTTCTTTTTATAAACTTCAGATGCTTGCTTTTAGGATATTTGTTATTAATTTCTCCCAAGTAGTTACTACAAGCTCTTTGCCAATCTTCATTATCTTGTGTGAATTAATTATTCTGGGGGTTTGTTATGCCCCATAAAACCTTCTGGTTCCTGAGTAAACAACACAGAAACACTATATTTTATTAATAAGCTGTAGACCTTAACCTGGGCATGTTCTGAGTTATAATAATCCTACCACCCTTAAAACCCAGATAAATGCTCATCACTTGCCAATCTGGTGATTTTTTGGTGACTTCTGCTCCATCAGTCCATCCTCAGGAGGCATTTTACTAGGCCACGTGTTTGTTCCTGGTCTATCACACATAATGGAGACCTCCTGTTCTCTCCATCTCCTTCCTCCTTGTAGGGAGTTAGTAAATATCTAGGGGTTTCTAATATAGTCTCTTGATTTGGGGCATGAAGATCAACTTGGCTGTGACCAATTAGTTTATCAGCTTGTGGACCAAAAACAGAGAAAAACAGGAAAGACTTAATGGACTGAAAAACTAGGTTGAAGCCAGGTGAAAAAACAGGAAAGACTTAATGGATTAACAACAAGGTATTTGGCCTGGCATTGTTTTCATCTGCTAAGTGGGTGGAGCCCAAATTAAGCTGAAACAGGTGGAACAAGGAGAGATCCTATTTAAGGACAAGTGGATGGAGCCAAGGGGGTCCCCCCATGCTAGAGAGCTCCGATGCTAGGATTCTTCACACTAGAAAGGACAACGAGTATCCTCTGATGGAGAAAATGCTGGTGAACTGATGGCCGGGTCTCCCTGAGGAAGAAAGAAGCTGGTGAGCAGAGAAAGCCTCAGCAAGACAACAAAGGGCCAAGAACTAAATCCTGTGGCCTATGAATTATTTCTAGCAATTGTTGCACAAAACAGTGACATAAAGTTGGACTATTTAACATTCCCCATGGAATCACTTTCCAGTGATATTTCTTCGCTGGACAACTATTATTACAAGTAAGTACTGAGAAAACATACTTTTCCTTATCATGCCCATGCGAAAGGATTATGAAATAGCAATCTTTTAAAACAATTACAGCCGGGCGGTGGTGGCGCACGCCTTTAATCCCAGCACTTGGGAGGCAGAGGCAGGCGGATCTTTGTGAGTTCAAGGCCAGCCTGGTCTACAAAGTGAGTCCAGGACAGCCAAGGATACACAGAGAAACCCTGTCTCGAAAAACCAAAAAAAAAAAAAAAACAAAAAAAAAAAAAAAACAATTACTATCATAGGCCATGACTTAGTTAATAAAGAAGGTAAAGGAATTCCAGGTTGTAAAGGACCCATTGGTTGAATTACTCTATTCACCACTCTTAAATCTGTTAACACCCTCCACTTTCCTGATTTCTTTTATAACAAACACAGGGGGATTCCATGGCTGTAAACTCTTCTATATGTTGAGCCTCCAGCTGCTTTTGTACCAGCTGCTCAAGTACCTGTAATCTTTCCTTCATTAAGGGCCATTCATCTATCTATACAGGTTTGTTAGTCAACCATTTTAAGGATAGGGCCATTGGTATTTCAGCAATGGCCCCTCTTATAAATTTGGAAATTCAATCCTGTGATGTATTGTATTTGGACAATGAGCACAGCCTGTGATTGTTTTTGATGACACATGTCAATACCTCCTCCAGGAGCATCTACCATTTCCCCCTTAATTTCATCATGAGCTGTCTCTGGGACTGTAGGAATATTAAGTACCACATTGTTGTAAAAGATCCCTTCCCCATAAATTTACGGATATGTCATCCACATAAGGTCTCAACTTCCCTGTTTGTCCTCTGAACCCACACATTTAACACATCTTACACTTTGATTTATTTGAGATAATTTACCAATTCCTATAAACTGTGTATAAACCTTCTGAAGTGGTCATTCTGAATTCCAGGATTTGGGGGAAATGATAGTCACATTGGTTTCTGTATTCAACAAACCTTCTATTTCAACACTATGACTTGCCAATTTTAATTTTGGTCTCTGATTGTTAACCACTGTTTGCCAGAGAACCATTTTACAGTACCCCCAAATCCCTCTGTTCTTTCTACTGGAGTGGCTTTGCACTTAATATAAGGAAACAGTAGAAACTGAGCAATTCCATCCACTGCATTCATTTGCCTCTCTCTCTCTCTCTCTCTCTCTCTCTCTCTCTCCAAATGACATAATTTTAATTTCTTCTTTGAAATTCCCATCTATAATACCTGGGTGCACAATGAATCCTTCAGAATTTAATCCACTTCTTCCTAAGATCATCTCTATTGTCCCTGAAGGCAAAGCAACGAAGTTATTTTGTAACATTGAATTTTTGGGGATACACCCAGAGGCTTATCTGTGGCCAAATCCAGAGCAGCACTGCCTCCAGGAGTATGCATGAGATCAGCAGTACTTAGTTGTGGTTTTTCTACCTGCTTGTTATCTCCTGGCTGACTAAAGGAAAATGGCTTGTATTTCTTGCTCCAGGGCCTTGAGCTGGCAGGCCCCCTATTCCATTTCCTGACAGCAAAAGATTGTGATTACCTTGGACATCTTTCTTGGGCCTTCACTTCCAATGTTACCCCCTGCCAAAGCATAGGAAAACTCTGGGAAGGTTAGGGGTTCTTTCTGAAAACCCATTACTACCAGAAACAACTTGTTCAAGTCTCTGGAGGAAAGTACTTTATTTCTCACAGTTAATACACTGACCATTTTTGCAGTCTGGTTCAGAAAGTACCATATTCCTCAGTTACCACACCAGTCCTTTTGAGATCTGAAGCTTTTAGCAGCTTGGTCACAATGTCTATGTAAATGACTGAATTCACTGAAATTAAAGCACTGGGCATTTTGATATCTGGGACCTCTAGCTGTCGCTTGTCCTATAGGCATGATGCTCATGAAAGTCAGTATCAGTTATGTTATCCACGGGTGCTCCCTGTACCTTTAGTGATCTAATAACTGTCTTGAATTCAGTATTCACATTCTCAAATGTAAGGGTCTCTATCAACACCTGTCTCACATGAGGGTCTGATACAGCTTTGTTTACAGCTGAAACCAATCCTTTTTTTTTTAATTTATTTTTTATTTCTTCAAGTTACATCTCAATCACGATCCTCTCCCTACTCCCCCCTCCTGTCCCACCCTTCCACCCTCTTCCCCCTCGACCTCCCCATCCTCTACCCTTTTTTTTTTTTAGTTTAAGGTATATCTTTCCCCCCAACAGCTCCCCTTTTCAGTCCAACAAATGTTTCTTTCTCTTATAACAATAAATGCAATACAAAACAACAGAAATAAATAGGCCACAGTTATGAGGGCTATATGGCTTAGCGTACATTCCCAATGTCCAGTCCATATGTATTTGGCACCTGACTTTAACATTCTACTATCTAACCATCTCCATGAGTTTAAAGTTCTATATCTAACTCAGCTTTCATACTAACTTGCCTCACAATTTTAAAAACATCTTCTTAGATCCAGAACACCCTCTTGATTCCTAAACAACTCAAAATTTAACTATGAGACCCTAGCTATGTATTCTCCAACCACCTCAGAGACCTGAGAGGGATAAATATATATGATTATATAGGAAGTGCAGGGCCTGTAGCTTCCAAAACTAAGAAATGACATACCAGTGGCTGCCTGGAGAGTTCCCATTTTCTCTCCATACATTACAGCATCAATCTTCAGCCGTTTGGCCCCGTTTCTCTGACAGACATTGATTGTAGAGCAGGAATTATGAAGGACTTACCTACCCTGTCTTGGCAGAGCTAGGCTGTCGACTTATCTGCTTCCAAGTGAAACCAATCTTTGCAAAGCATCTATGAAGGCTTCCCCAGAGCCTCTTCCCAGGTTCTTCAACTTTATCCCAAGCTCTTAAAGCCACCAAGTGACATTGTTTTCTAATAGCATCATCAAATTGAATCTGTTCTTGTAGGTCAGAATATCACCCTTCACAAAGCAACTGATTTTTAACAGTATTCATTCCCCTTGCTCTATTTCATTATTCAATATTCACAGCTTTCTCTCTCCTCCTCATTAACCATTGTAACTGCTGACTGGCCTCTAGCATATATGTTACTATATTCTTCCAGTTTTGGGGAATAACTCTATTTTGGATAACCCAATTACTTAATTGTTTAATGTTGGGTGGTAGTGGCACATACCTTTAATCCCAGCACTCAGGAGGCAGAGGCAGGTGAATTTCTGTGAGTTTGAGGCCAACCTGATCTACAGAGTGAGTTTCAGGATAGCCAAGGATACACAGAGAAACCCTGTCTAAAAAAAATTAACATAAGGGGAATGCATTCTATAGGAAATAGCAGCCTCCTTAAAACCCCTCAGATCTATCATTTCTATAGGACACCATGTTATCTCATCATAATTATAATCTGCACCATTAGCAGGCATGTGCTGCACAATTACTGGGAAAACAGATGGTGATCTTGTAATCTCAGGCCACCCCTCCTGTGACAGTGCAGTTAGCTCAAGATTAACCCTTTCTCTCAAAATGGGCTGTTTTTCTTTAACCCTGCACCTTGCATGGCCTCCCTATCCTCCCAGCTCCCCACCCCACCCAGGGACTACATGGACTTGAATCTGAAAGTGTGCAGCACTGGGAGGGCCTGAGATCTGCCTTCTGGCCCAGTTTGCTTCCCTCTTTCATCCTTCAGGAAACTCTCACTCTCTTGCTCAATCAGTGGGTCTGCTCTCTGTATTTCTCCCTTTTCCAGCACTATTCACTTCCACCTCTACCCATAACCACTCCAGTTACACAGCCAATCTGCAACCCTTCCAGAAATGAGAGAATAGAGTGACTCTTTTGGCTTTCCCATTTCTTCCAATTTTTGTTTCTCAGCTTCCTTCATATCCACTCACAATTTTTAAAATTGCTCAACCATTCTCCCAACCTTTTCTGAGATAGAATACAGGAAGAAAAAAAAAGAGAAAATAGAAAAGCCCCTCTGGGAGCAAAGAGGGGGGAGGGGACCCAGATGCAACTGAAGTCACAATAAACTTTTTGCTAATATCTTGACAAAGAATATCCATTTCTTTGCACCCTGCCATCTCTTCTGTGAAATTAGAAACCAAGTCTCCCATTCTGCCTAGCTACACATTGGGTGCCACTTGTAGCTGCACTCTTTGGATACTTTATTGGGTTCCTATATCTTCCACTCTTTTCCATCACAATCCCTTCTAACCCCCCAACATTAGGTAGGCAAGAAAGAAGGTTAAAGAGGAAAGGGGGCATAGACTCTTTAGACTACCTCCTGCTGATTAGAGGCATTGAGCTCCTTGGGATAAGTCCAGTCTTTTTCATCAGAATATCTCCAACCAGCAACCAGAAATCCAGCAAACAGCAAAAGCAGTATCAGGACCAGCAGTAGCAGGGAATGAAGTCACCACCACAGGCCCTCTTGGGGCTCTCACATTTGCACCCTCTCAAGAGTTCCAGAATTCCAAACATAAACTATCTGCAGCTGGCAAAAAGCATGCCCCTCCTTGAGCATGAGACAAATTATAGTTAGCAGATGTGAACAATTTGAAGCAACCCGTATCTCACACCTGGGATAAAAAAAATAATCACATAGCGTAACTAGTGTGGGGACTTTATGCTGTTAAATTTGAAGTCTGACATCACCAGAAAGCCCCTGAGCTCAATGCTACAACGCAGACTCCCTTTTTTTCAGTGGAATTCCCTCCTCCACCTGATCTGGGGAAATTTCAGATCCTCTAAGTGTCATGTAGCCCTCAGGAAGTTATAGGCCCAACCCTTTCCTGATAAGAAACCTGCCTAGTGAACACCTGAAGATTTCTGGAAGTTCTTCCCCATGCTAATGAGATTCCTTGCTGTTTTGGCTTTTAGCAAATGACATCTGTCGATGACTTTAACCATACCTGGAGTTCTTTGCCCATTCCCACTGTCCATGGGATAATTAGATACTAGATTCCTTTTCTTTGGATAGGACAGTGCTACCGCATGCTAATGAAGTACCCTTGGCACTCTCAGCCCCACTGAATCAAACACATTAACCTCCAAAACTCCTCCCACTGCCCAAAGGTTTATAATGCCCCTGATTCATGAAATAATCCATTTCTCCACCAGGACTGTCTGAGGCTCAGCTGTTTGTTTCATGCTTGGAAAGGAAGAACTTGTCACTGGACACACTTAGCTAGGCTTGTTTGAGGCTCAGGTCCCTGCCTCTCTACTGCCACTGCTGCCTAGCCAGGTCTCCTATGGCCAACAGCGGGAGCTCATCCCTGAGCACCTGGAGCACCAGCTCACACCCCCACCACCACCACCTGCTTAGCCAGGCCTACACAGGGTTACACAGCAGCCTCCCACCTCACTGCCACCATGACTGCCTAGCCAGGCTTGCGTCTCGATCTCCACCACCAGTCATCCCAATGGCTGCATGCAAAGCTTGCCGAGAGGTACCAAGCTTCTGCCATTTCTCCTGCATAAATGCCGCTTGCCACAGTACTTGTCTGTGGTGAAGGCCTGTTCAAATCCCCAAAACAGCCTCCAACATCTTGTGAACCATGACAGACTCCTGAAGCTGCTTAGCTTGGTCCAGGAGCTCCAAGCTCCTTGAAGCTGCCTGACTTGGCCCCAGAAGTTTAGCTAAAATAGCTGTGACATTTTGTTATGGTGCAGAGAGGGTTTCTTTCTCCTGCATGCTTATCATAAGAGCTGTAACACTTGGGCATAAAATTCTCCTACTGCTCTGTCCTGGCCAAATGTTCTGTGGCATGGGTCCCATGTTTCACCCTTTTCTTCCCAGAAACAGACTGAGATTGGAACTTCCAGTGGAGAAGCATGCTCCCTAGAAGCTGCAGAACAGTAAGCTGGGTTATTAAGAAACCAAACTTCTCACTATACTAAGGTCTGTCTGTCTGGACTTCTCTAACTTTCTCTTTGTATCTAATCAACAATTTGCATTTGGGGTGGGGTTGGAAACATGTTGGGGAAGTGTATCCAGTAGCTCTGGAGTCTTGATCTTCTGTCTTAACACATTCCTTCTCACATTTGAATTTCCCACAGTACTTTACTGTGTATTTATTACTTTTCTCAATGCCTGACAGAGGAGTTTAAGGGATGAAAGGTTGTTTGTGCTCTTTCAGCCCATTGCTAGTGGGAAGACGCTTTATGGGGTGCTGGAGCAGGAGGCAGAGACTCCTTACATCTCAGCTCCAGGAAGCAGAGATGTGGGCAACTCAGTTTTGCTTCTAGGTTGTCCCAAAGGGAGCCCCTGGAACAGCACCACCATGCGACCACATGTTCAGGCACACACCTTTGATGGCAATTCCTGTTCATATCATACTGCCAGACCCCAAAGTCACTTGAGGTTTCCTGAGTCTTAAGATCTAGGTGAAGTTGATTTAAACCCCACTTCATGGATTGCTGGGAATTCAAAGTAACCTTAACTGTTCTTCCCAGACCCCAGGTACATCTAAGGGCATCACCTGGGCTTCAAGTTTGTGCTTCTATCAGCTTCTTACTTGGAGTAAAGAGAGCAGAAGGCTTTGTCATAGTTCCTGGCTGTGTGATCTTCAGCACCATCTTTAACTCTCCTGGGCTTCTTTGCCTGTGTGAAGAATGAACCTGAAGGTGTTCCTCATAGTAAATCTGAGGATTATGAATGTGAGCCCCTGGACAGGCAATAATTAACATGTGAAAAGTTAATATCATGGAGCTAGGGAGATGGCTCAGTGGTTAACATGTGAAAAGTTAATATCATGGAGCTAGG
>CAJQZJ010033039.1:1470410-1504333 GCA_907164525.1 Lophiomys imhausi | reverse complement strand
CCCCACCACCCCAACATCCCCCATCTCCCTCACCTCCCCCACCACCCATCCATTCCTCCTCTTCTGTTTCTCTTTGGAAAAGGCAGGCTTCCCATGGATATCAACCAGTCATGACATATTAAGTTGCAGTAAGACTAGGCACCACCCTGTAGGGAATATGTAAGGGCTTCTGAAATGCAGACTCTTAAGGGGCATGCAGATCAGCCTGGCACCTGTGGATACCTGGCAGCATATGCGCCTGGTCAACAGGTGACCTCCAGGAGGAGGGCATAGAGTTGGCCAATGAGAAGGCACTCTTTACACATGATTAATGACAGCATAAACTGGAGAGGGCTTTTGGCTTGGCAGTGCTTCTAGACACACTACTTGGCAGGCAAACACTGATAGAGACAGCTGCACAGACGGATGGCAGGACAAAGAAAGCCCTGAGGTTATGCTGAGAACGAGCCCTGAGTTTCAGCATGTAAGCTGAGAGCAGCCGAGAAGGTGGGAGGCAAAGGCCAAGAGACAGCTGACAGACGGATGGCAGCAGGAGCAGAACAGCCTAAGGTACACTAGGGAGTGATTGAGGTACAAGGTGTGCATGGGCTGAGGAGACCATAGAAATGACAGCAGCCAAAGGAAAGCCAGGACTGGCTGGTGCCACAGCGGCAGGAGCAGAGCAACTGAGGTGGGCCAAGGTGCAAGGCACACACCCTCCAAAGCCATGGCAAATGGACTGTGAGGAGAGCCAAGGCCTCAAATGACAGCACCAGCCTGAGGTATCCGTGGACAGTCTCAGCTGACTGAAGCTGGACCCAAGCTGAGAGGCTGAGGCAAGTTGACTGCACTAACTGGTGGACAGCAGTAACGCTAGGCCCTGAGCCTGAGGAAAAAGCCTCAAACTAAGCTGAATTGAGGTGGAGGCTGCCATAATAATGCCAGAGTCAGACTGCTGATTGCTGTTTGAGGTGTGCCTGCATATGGAAGGCTGACAAATTGCCCTAAGGACTTACAGCCTGGTATCCTTTCAAAAGGGTTAAGGTAGGGTTAAGCGTTGTTAGTTATTAGGAGTTTATAGGTTATAGGTGTTTATTAGGTATTAATAAATATAGTTTAATAAAATTTTTGGTTACAGGTGGTGCTCAACATCAGTTAGGTATCAAGGGTAACTTAGTTTACAAAGCTGTAGAGGAAAATTCAGGTTTTGAATGTATGACACAGGTAGTCAGCAAAATGGCAACTGTTATAGCTGAGTTGCAATTAGAAGGGATGTGTTGTGTTGTTTTCTTTTTTCTCCTTTATTGGTTTGTCAAAAAGATGAACCTTGCCATAGCTTTACACCTAGAAGGTTTGAAAATGGAGGTTGAAGAGGCTAAAAAACCACAAAATGCCGGGGAAAGGCGGACACATAGGGTCAGAGAAACAAAAGTTAATGACAAGCGTGCCATGGATTTGAAAACAGAAAGCTTGCAAATGCAGGTTGAGTAGCTTAAAAAGAAAAGTCTGCCAGGGTTGATGATTGAAACTGGGAATGAAACAGGGAAGCGGGCAGGATTGCAACACACCTGACCTTGTCCTGCTCCAAGCACTTTTGCATCCAGGTCTATGCAGCCACTGTCTGTGGCAACAGAAATTGGTAACAGGGTTAATGTGGAGCCAAGTGCACCCCTGGTACCACACAGGCACCATCAGCCTTTCCAGTGATTTACCAAAATAGGCCTGGTATTAATAAAGGTCAAGCAAATCAGGAACTAACATGGTGTCCAATAGACTTGTTGGGTTTAAAGTGATTTAAGGAGTCTATTATATCTTATGGCATGCATTTATCATTTGTTAAGCAAATGTTAAATAACTGGACTGTGCAAAATAGAGTCACTCTCCAAGATTGGAAGGGACTGGTATCAACTGTGCTAGAAGGTAGTCAGCAATTACAATGGTTGTTATGGTGGAGGTTTGAACCCACAAAAATAGAACAACAGAATAAAGCAAAGGAAATAAATGTCATAAAAGACCAAATGCTTGGTGAGGGATGTTATGCTGATTTAAGGAACAAATTCATTTGGATGATGTCATGATAGGACAATCATATTGCAGATCTAAGAGCTTGGATTATGGTTGCTAAGGCTGGGAAAAGAGCTACTTTATATACTAAGGTAATACAGGGTCCTGGAGAAATTTTCACGGACTTTTTAGAGAGGTTGGCTTCAGCTGTGGAGAGAGCTGTATCAAACCCGGATGTCAGACAGGAGTTGATAAATAACTTGGCATTTGAAAATTCAAATGCTGAATGTCAAAGAGTAATTAGATCATTGAAAGCTTGAGGAGTTCCAATAGATGAATGGATAAGAGAAATAATTGATATTGGTTCTCAGGAGCATCAAGCCAATATCACAGGACAAGTCATTGCTAGAGGTCTTACCTGGTGCTTTAACTGTGGTGAAGTTGGTCATTTCCAAAGAAATTGTCAGGTTGAAATCTTCGGAGCTTGAGTTGACTTTAGAGCTCAAAATACCAGGTGCCCACAGGTGCCAGGCTGATCTGCATGCCCCTTAAAGTCTGCATTTCAGAAGCCCTTACATATTTCCTAAGCCACTCCTGTATTAAGGCTGGACAAGGCGACCTAGTAGGAGGAAAAGTATCCCAAGAGTAAGAAAAAAAGTCAGAGACATCCCCACTCCCACTGTCAGAAGTCCCACAAGAACACCAAGCTACACAACCATAACATATATGCAGAGGACCTAGGTCAGACCCATGCAGGCTCCTTGATTGTAGGTTCAGTCTCTATGAGCCCCAATGGGCCCAGATTAGTTGTTTCTGTGGGTTTTCTTGTGGTGTCCTTGTCCCCTCTGGCTCCTACAATCCTTCCTCTCATTCTTTCAAAGGATTCCCAGACTCCCCTTAATGTTTGGCTGTGGGTCTCTACATCTGTTTCTATCAGTTGCTGGATGAAGTCTCTCTGATGACAACTATGCTAGGCTCCAGTCTATAGGTATCTCTGCTATCCAGCCTCTGGTTCCTAACCCTTCAGGTAGTGTCAGGTGTGGGCTCCCTCTCATGGCATGAGTCTCAAGCTGGACCAGTCATTGATTGGCCACTCCCCCAATTTCTGTGCCACTTTTACCCCAGCACATCTTTCAGGCAGGAAAAATCATAGGTCAAATGTTTTGTGGCTGGGTTGGTCTCCCAGTCCCTCCACTGGAAGCCTTGCCTAGTTATAGGAGATGGCCAATTCAGGCTTTGTATCCCCCATTACTAGGAGTCTTCACTAGGGTCACCCTCATAGATTCCTGGGAGTTTCCATTGAACTAGGTTTCTACCTCATCCCTGAAATACCCTCAATTCCAGTCATGTTGCAGCATATTTGATCACATTATGAACCCCAAGTTTGTGTTATTTACTGGAAAAACCTGTTTATAGTTGTGATGTGGCTCAATACTAGCATACACCTTTAATCCAAATCCTTGAATATTGTAAACAGGATTAAATAAAGTCAACCATATGTCAAGAGGGAAAGGAAGCAACCAGTTAACAGGAAGTGAACTTAGGATTATTAAGAAAAAAAAAACATAGAGAGTAAGAAGTCAGGAGGGCAGAGAGACATACAGTAAGCAGAAGGGAGAGACATTCAGTTTGAAGGAGTTTTTTTTTTTTTTTTTGAGACAGTGTAGGAGAGGGGGATTCCTTCTGGGACATCAGTTGAGCAAGAAGGTAAACTAGGTCCTCTATCAGTCTCTCTGAGCTAGCAGGCTTTAACACCAGCATCTGGCTCCTGAGTCTTTGTTGGTAAAATCGAACGTTTGAGATTTTGTTAAAAACAACACAGATGTCTCTCCAAGTACTCCCTCCATCTTTCCACAACCCAATCCCTCCTGTTCCCATCCCCACCCACCACCAGTCCACCCACAATATCTATTCAATTTCCTCGTCTCAGGGAGATTCATGCATTCCCACCTTGAGCCTCCTTGTTATTTAGCCTCTCTGGGTCTGTGGATTATAGCATGATTGTCCTTTACAGCTAATATCCACTTCTAAGTGAATATGTACCATGTTTGTCTTTCTGGGTCTAGATTATCTCACTCATGATGATTTTTTCTAGTTCCATCAATTTGCCTGCAAATTTCATGATGTTATTTTTTTAAC
Source organism: Lophiomys imhausi (assembly GCA_907164525.1). Taxonomy (NCBI): domain Eukaryota; kingdom Metazoa; phylum Chordata; class Mammalia; order Rodentia; family Muridae; genus Lophiomys; species Lophiomys imhausi. Next base: position 1,500,211 of record CAJQZJ010033039.1, on the reverse strand, counting down.
AGCTAAGTAATACTCCATTGGGTAAATGTACCAAATTTTCTTTATCCATCCTTGGTCGAGGAACATCTAGGTCTTTTCCCAGTTTCTGACTATTGTGAATGAAGCTTCTATGAACATAGTTGAGCAAGTGTCCTTCTGGTATGATGGAACATACTTTGACTATATGCCTAAGAGTGTTATATATGGTTCTTGAGGTAGATTGATTCCCAGTTTTCTGAGAAACCATCATATTGATTTCCAAAGTGGCTGTACAAGTTTTCACTCCCACCAGCAATAGAGGAGTGTTCCCTTTGCTCCATATCTTTGCCAGCATAAGCTTTCACTTTACATTTTTTTTTTATCTTAGCTATACTGATATATGTAAGATGGAATCTCAGAGGAGTTTTTTATTTGCATTTCCCAGATGGCTGAAGATGGTAAATATTTCTTTAATGCTTCTTGGCCATTAGAGATTGCTCCATTGAGAATTTTGTTTAGATCTGTACCCCATTTTTTAAATTGGATTATTTAGTTCCTTGAGTTCTCTATCATTTTTGGAATTAGCCCTATGTCAGATGTAGAGCTGGTAAAAATATTTTCCCATTCTATAGGCTGCTGTTTTGTCCTTTTCATGGGTGTCCCTTTGACCTACAGAAGCTTTTCAGTTTCATGAGGTCTCATTTATTAAGTGTTGATTTTACTGCCTGCACTATTGGTGTTCTGTTTAGAAAGTTGTCTCCTGAACCAATATGTTCAAGGCTATTCCCCCACTTTCTCTTCTATCAGACTCAGGGTATCTGGTTTTATGTTGAGGTCTTTGATCCACTTGGACTGGAGTTTTAAGCAGGGGGATAGATATGGATCTATTTGCATTCCTCTACATGCAGACATCCAGGTAGACAAGCACCATTTGTTGAAGATGCTTTCTTTTTTCCATTGTGTATTTCTGAATTCTTTATCAAAAGTCAAGTATTCGTGGGTGTGTGGGTTTATGTATGTGTCTTCAATTCAATTCCATTGATCAATGTATCTGTTGAGGAGTATATGCCAATACCATGCAGTTTTATTACTATGGCTCTGTGGTACAGCTTGAAATCAAGGATTGCGATACCTCTGGATTGTTTTAGCTATTGGGTTTTTTGTTTTTCCATATGAAGTTAAGAATTGTTCCTTCGGGGTCTGTAAAGAATTGTGTTGGAATTTTTATAGGGATTGTGTTGACTTGGTAGATTGCTTTGGTAAGATGACCATTTTTACTATGTTAATTCTACTGATCCATGAGCATGAAAGATCTTCCGATCTTCTGATATTCTCTTCAATTTCTCTCTTCAAAAACTTGAAGTTCTTGTTATACAGGCCTTTCAGTTGCTTAGTTAAAGTTACACCAAGATATTTTGTATTATTTGTGGCTATTGTACAGGGTATTGTTTCCCTGATTTTTTTCTCAGTACGTTTATCCTTTGTATATAGGGTGGCTACTGAGTTGTTTTTGTTGTTGTTGTGGGTTTTTTTTTTTTTTTAGTTAATCCTGTATCCAGCCACTTTGCTCATAGTATTATTAAGGATTAGGAGTTCTCTGGTAGAATTTTGGGGTCACTTATGTGTACTATCACATCTTCTGCAAATAGTGATACTTTTTCTTCCTTTCCAAATTGTAACACCTTGATCTTCTTCAGTTGTCTTATTGCTCTAGCTAGAATTTCAAGTACTATATTGAATAAACATAGAGAGAGTGGACACCCCTTTCTTGTTCTGGATTTTAGTGGAATTACTTTGAATTTCTCTCTATTTAATTTGATGCTGGCTATTGACTTGTTGTATATAGCCTTTGTTATGTCCAGGTATGTCCTTTGCATCCCAGCTCTCTCTAAGACCTTTATCATGAAGGGGTGTTGGATTTTGTCAAAGGTCCTTTAAGCATCTAATGAGATGATCATGTGATTTGTTTTTCTTTCAGTTTGTTTATATGGCTGATTACATTAACAGATTTTTGTATGTAGAACCATCCCTGTATCTCTGGGATGAAGCCTACTTGATCATGGTGGATAATCTTCTTGATGTATTCTTGGATATGGTTTGTGAGTATTTTAGAGAATTTTTGTATCAGTGTTCATGAGGGAAATTGGTTTGTAATGATCTTTCTTTGTTGAATCTTTTGTGGTTTGGCTATTAGGGTGACTGTAGTCTCATAAAATTAATTTGGTAATGTTCCTTATGTTTCTATTTTGTGGAATAATTTGAGGAGTATTTGTATTAGGTCTTCTTTGAAAGTCTTGTAGAATTCTGTGCTAAAACTGTCTAGCCTTGGCCTTTTTTGTTTGGATACTTTCAGTGATTGCTTCTATTTCCTTAGGAGTTATAGGTCTATTTAAATTGTTTATCTGATTTTTTTCATTTGGTTTATTTATTAATAGTTTTATACTTTGAAATCTCATAGATATATACAATACATTTTGATTCTTTTTTAACATTTATTTATTACTTCAGGTTACATATCCATCAAAGTGTCCTCTTTCCACCCCTCTCAGTCCCGCTCTCCCACCCTCTACCCCTATAATTTCCATCACAGTCCTCTGGAGTGGAGTGTCCCTACATAACAGTCCCCCTCCCCAGTTCAGCAGTCATATGAGGGCCAAGAGCCTCCTCATACACTGGGGGCCTACAAGGCAGCCCCACTAGGGCAAAGTGTCTCATTGACAGGAAAAAAAAGTCTACGTTCATGTTCCCTTTGGTGCGTTGGTTGTGGTATAGATATCCTGTACTATATGACTAAAATCCGACTATAAGTGAATAGATGGCATGTGCATCCTTCTGGGTCTGGGTTAGCTCACTCAGAGAAGATAACTCCACCCAAGAAAACAGAGGAAACAAAAAACTCCAGTGCAGCTAAACCAAAATAAACACACAACCACCACCTACACCAAAATAGTAGGAAATAACAACCTTTCGCCGGGCGGTGGTGGCGCATGCCTTTAATTCCAGCACTCGGGAGGCAGAGGCAGGCGGATCTCTGTGAGTTCGAGGCCAGCCTGGTCTACAAAGTGAGTCCAGGACAGCCAGAGTGGTTATACAAAGAAACCCTGTCTCAAAAAAATCAAAAAAAAAAAAACAACAACAACCTTTGGTCATTAATATCCATCAACATCAATGGACTCAACTCCCCAACAAAACGACACAGGCTTATAGATTGGATCTGTAAACAAGACCCATCATTTTGCTGCATACAAGAAATGCATCTCACTAACAAAGATAGATGCTACCTTAGAGAAAAGGGCTGGGAAAAGGTTTTCCAAGCAAATGGACCCAGGATACAAGCTGGAGTAGCCATCTTAATATCAAATAAAATAGACTTCCAACTGAAGTTAATCAAAAAAGATAGAGAAGGGTATTACATATTCATTAAAGGAAATATTCATCAAGAGGACATCTCAATATCGAATATCTATGCCCCAAATACAAAGGCACCTACATCTGTTTATCTGATCTTGATGTAACTTTGGTAAGAGGTATTTATCAAGAAAATTGTCCATTTCTTTTATGTTTTCCAATTTTGTAGAGTACAGGATTTTGAAGTATGACCTAGTGATTCTTTAGATTTCCTCACTGTTGTTATGTCTCCCTTTTTGTTTCTGATTTTGTTAATTTGGATATTGTCTCTCTTCCTTTTAGCTAGTTTGAATAATTGTTTAATCTATCTTGTTGATTTTCTCAAGGAACAAACCATTCCATTGATTCATTGTATTGTTCTCTTTGTTTCTATTTTATTAATTTCAACCCTCAGTTTATCTCCTGCTGTCTACTCCTCTTGGGTGTGTTTACCTCCTTTTGTTCTAAGGCTTTCAGGTGTGCTATATGAGATCTCTCTAACTTTTTTTTATGAAGGGACTTAGTTGAAGGCATACTTTTAAACCATTTATTAATAACTCTATACACCTTCCAACCCACCAACTTGAGGTATGGGAGAAAGGATATTAATGTAGGAAGATAAAGAAGACCTCCACAGTTGCAGGTTCTTGGGGCAATTTTTCATCAGTCCAGTCAAAACAGTATACACAGGAACAGACACACTCAGAAATGGGAACACAGCAATCAGCAGCAATGGGAACACAGCTAACCAGGAGCACCAGCAAGGACAGCCGCAGAAACAGCGACTTTAACCTGGGCTCAGCTCAACTTTGCCATGATCTTCAACAAGTCTCAGCAGCACCAACTTCAGCAAAGCATAGTCTGGAGTCTTTTGAAGCAAAGCATCAATGAACAATGATGAGAAGTGATGCCAAGCAAAAGCCCCTCCATGTATCTATCCAGCACCTCCATTTATACCTCCTCCAAATATGCACAATGATGTTTTCCAACTGGCCAAACCCTCACCCTCTGCACAAGGTACTTCCTCTTGAGCAAGATCATGTGCTCTCCAAGGAGTCTGTCCATCAAAGAATGTTTTCCAGCAAAAAGCATGTTTCCCAACACATGACAGTTTCTGGATGTCAAAACATCACACATTCTTCCATCAAGATGTTTTGTATTCCCTTTTCATGAGTCTGTTTTTCAGTGGTGGACAAAATAATCCCACATCCCATACTTGAGACCAAAATAAAAAACACATTCATTCAACACAACCATGTTTCTAAATAAATATAAACTTCCACCACGCTTAGTACTATGAACTTTCCTTTTAGCACCACTTTCACTATATTCCATGAGTTTGAATATGTTGTACATTCATTTTCATTGAATTCTAGGAGGTCTTTATTTTTTTTTCTTTATTTCTGCCTTGACTCAATGGTCATTCAGTAGAGTAATTCAGTTTCAATGAGTTTGTAGGCTTTCTGTTGTTAAAATTCAGCTTTACTCAATGATGGTCTGAGAGGATGCAAGGGGATTATTTCAATTTTCTTATATCTCTTGAGACTTGCTTTATGACCAAGTATGTGGTCAATTTTGGAGAAAGATCTGTGAGGTGCTGAAAAGAAGACATATTCTTTTTGGGTGAAATGATCTGTAGATATCTGTTAGGTCCATTTGAGTCATAACACCTATTAACTCCATTATTTCTCTGTTTAGTTTTTGTCTGGATGACCTGTCCATTGGTGAGAGTGGGGTATTGAAGTTTTCTACTATTATTGTATGTGGTTTACTATGTGATTTAAGCTTTAATAATGTTTCTTTTACAAATGTGGATGCCTTGTATTTGGGGCATAGATGTTCAGAATTGAGATGTCATTTTGGTGGATTTTCTTTGATGACTATGAAGTGTTCTTCCTCATCTCTTTTGATTAACCTTGGTTAGATCTATTTTGTTAGATATTAGGGGGGCTACCCAAGCTTGTTTCTTGGCTCCATTGTTTCCCAATCCTTTACTCTGAGGTATGTCTATCTTTGATGTTGAGGTGTGTTTCTCATATGCAGCAAAAGGATGGATCCTGTTTTGTTAGCCTGTGTCTTTTGATGGGGGATTGAATCCATTGATATTGAGAGATATTAATGACCAATGATCATTGATTTCTGTTATTTTGTTGTTGGTGGTGGTGGTGGTGGTGATGGTGGTGGTGATGGGTGTGATGATCTTTTCTTATTTTTGTTTTGCTAGTGTGAAATTATTTATTTCTTATGTTTTCATGGGTGTAGTTTACCTCCTTGGGTTCAAGTTTTCCTTCTATTACCTTTAGTAGTGATGGATTTCTGGATAAATACTGTTTAAATTTGACTTTGTCATGGAATGTCTTGTTTTCTTTATCTATGGTGATTAAATGTTTGCTGAGTATACTAGTCTGGGCTGGGACCTGTGGTCTCTTAGAGTCTGCAAGGTATCTTCCCAGGTCCTTCTGGGGTTTAGAGTCTATGTTGAGAAATCAGGTGTAATTCTAATAGGTCTGCCTTCATATGCTACTTAGTCTTTTTCCCTTGCAGCTTTTAATATTCTTTCTTTGTTCTGTACATTTAGTGTTTTGATTATTATGTGATGGAGAGACTTTGTTTTCTGGTCTAATCTATTTGGTGTTCTATAAGCTTTTTGTACTTTTATAGGCATGTCCTTCTTTAAGTTAGGAAGTTTTTCTTTTATGAATTTCTTCTAGGAAAATTTTTTTTTGTTGAAAATATTTTCTGGGCCTTTGAGATGGGAATCTTCTCCTTCCATTGGCATAACCTGCACTTGAACAGAGTGAATCTGCCCATAGGGGTGAGGGCATGGCAGTTGGGGGTGGAGGGTAGGGGAGGGTGTCAGTAGCTTGGGACTTTTGGCTCCAAACTGAAGAAGTGGGAGGGTTCAGATAACAGGTTGGGCTCTTTTGTGTTCTTGGCTTTCATGGCCTGTACCTGAGGAGTAGATATTGGCCTTAGGTTGGGGTAGGGGCATGGTGGCAGTGGAGACATGGAAAAGGTTGCTGTGGATGGGTCTTTATAATCAGAACCAAAGGCATGGGAAGAGTTCTGAGTGCAGGTGGGGCTCTTACCTGTTCTGGCTAACTTGGCCTGCACCTGAGTGGACGATGTCTTCAGGTGTAGGGTGATAATTACTTTTAATTGTCAATATGTCACAACTAGAATCAACTGAGAGGAGAGTTTAGATCAGTGTGATGGTTATACTTGCTGTCAACTTGACTATATCTGGAACCAATTCCAATCCAGAAGTAGAAGGCATACTTGTGAGAGATTATTTTTACTTGGCTTGAAGTGGACGAATCCACTTCTAGTTTAGACCTTTGAGATAGGAAGACACACACCTTTGATTTGGACCCTGAGGTGTGACGATACACTAATCTGAGCTATGCCTTCTGCTGGAAGCCTATATAAGGACATGGAAGAAGGAAGCTTTTGCTCTTGGCCTGCTTGCCTTCACCTTGCAACCACATCCCTCTGACACTAGAACCTACTTCCTTGGGATTTCAGAATATACTGAAGACCAGCTGAGACATCCAGCCTTGTGGACTGAGAAACTGCTGGATTTTTTGAATTTCCACTCACAGTCAACGATTGTTGGATTAGCTAGACTGCAGCCCGTAAGTTATTCCAATAAATTCCCTATATATGTATATCTATAACTATCTCTATTTCTCTATCTATTCTATATCTATTAATAACATCTATTTATATATCTATGTATCTATATATTTCTTTATATCTATATATTTCTATATATCTATATATAGAGAGAGATATATTTCTGTGTATTTATAGATATATAGAAATATCCAGAAATGAAGGGCATACTTGTGAGAGATTATTTTTACTTGGTTTGAAGTGGGTGAATCCACTTCTAGTCCAGATCTTTGAGGTAGGAAGACACACACCTTTGATTTGGATCTTGAGGCCAGAAACAACTATATATCTGCAGAGCTATGTATGTATAGATATGTTTATCTGTGTTTAGATATATTATGTAACCCTGGTAATACAGATTTTGCTGCCAGAAGTGGGGTATTGCTGTGATAGGCAAAACCATGCTTTTGTTTGGGGGAATATGGAACACTTTGGGACTTTGGACTAGAAAAATGACTGGACACTTTAAGCAGGGATTACCCAGCCACTCATAGGACCACTGAAGACAGTGGTGCTGGGGGTGATTTAAGAGGTTTTAGAGGAGAAGAATATTAATATGTGGCCTAGAGACTAAAGTACATGACTGCTTTTACCGTTGTCAAAAAAATCTGCCTGAAACTAAATTGAAGAGCTATGGATTAACAGCTTTGGCAGAAGACATTTCAAAACAACCTAGTATTAACTATGTTGCTTGGTTATTTGTGGCCAAGCTTATGTAGATCTATAATTAAAAAGAGCAAGTTGAGCAAGGAAAAACTACAAAATGCACAGTATGAGGAGAAAATGGACAGCAGGAAGTTTAATGGAGCTAAATCCTGTGTTCAAGGAGATTTTTTAAAAGCCTAATGTTAGATCGAATAAAGGGAATGGTAACCTCAGGGCAAGGCCCCACCCAGCTAATCTTCCAATTTGTGAAAAAGGAATTAAAGAAAAGTTTAGGGCTAGGTGTGGTGGCGCACACCTTTAATCCCAGCATTCTGGAAGTAGAGGCTGGCAGATTTCTAAGTTAAAGGCTAGTCTGGTCTACAGAGTGAGTTCTAGAACAGCCAAGCTTAGGCAGTAAAGGAGACCATCAAAACCAGAAAGCTGGTGAAAATTTATTTGCACGAGGGGGCCATGTTCCAGACCAGCAACCAGCAGAACTTGGCAAATTCAGCCATGTGGTTCTGGCTTTAGAGTGAAGGATACATGAAAGGGGTTATGGAATCTCCCTCCGTGACTAAGAAAAGCCACTAAGGCCAGGAATATGTCAGGAGTCTCTGTCTCCCTGCATGAGGGCTAGAGAGGCCATTGCATGAAGCTGTAAAGTTAAAACCTGGATTGCTTTGGAGACCCCAAGATATTGGAGATGCCAGAGCCATGAGATACCTGCTGAGGAGAGCTGCTAACAAGGAGTGAAGACTCTTACAGTCCAATCTCGACAGGACCTCCAAATGGTCAATAGCCACTCAAACCACTCAGTCACTGACCTCAGTCAGATATTGATGATTTACTGAATGTACACTCCAAAACTGGTCATAGCCACCATCACAGAAATCTCAGAGCCTAACTGACATTGGTGTACTTCCAAGGCAGGCTTTTTATAATAAAAACCATATCCAGGTAACAACCAGGTAACCAGATCTAGGAAAAAAAAAAAACATATCCAGGGAGCAAGCAGGTTCATGTATGAAACAAACTGCATCCAAGTAACAACCAGGTAGGAAGCAAGGGAATGGAAGTGCTACATCATTTTACTAGCTAGACAAAGAATTTCTAACTGACCTTTAATTTGATTGGTCCCAAGTGGAGCTGTAGTTGGGGACTCTTCAGAGTGTCAAGGTAACAAAGTAACAAAGTATGAGTAATTTCATCTTATAACTAAAGTTGGGACTGAAGACAAAAATGGCTGCAGTTATACTAAAGAAGTTTCTCAACAGAGACAAACCAAGAGAAAGAAGTGTGTTGTAGTCAACGACTGAGGGTAGCTGGAGATCTGAAGAACATTTTGATATCAGACATGGAGATGCAGAATTTGGAGTTTGTCCATCTAGTTTCCAGTCTGGTTTTGGTCCAGTATTTCCTCACTATGCTCCTGTTCCTTCCTTTTAGAACTATAATGTATATCCTATGCCATTATGTGTTGGAAGTATGCAATCTGCTTTTTATTTTAATTTTACAGGGGATTATAGTTTAAAAATTGTCATGAATCTTAGAAGAGACTTTGAATTTTGGAAAAGGGTTGAGGTTGTTATAGATTATGGGGACTTTTAAAGTTGGACTGAATGCATTTCTGCATTATAATATGGCTGCAGGCCTATGGGGCCAGGGAGTTGAATGTGGTGGTTGGAATGAAAATGGCCTCCATAGGTCCATAGGGAGTGGCCTTGTTGGAGTAGGAGTGGCCTTGTTGAAGGAAGTGTATGCCTAGGGATGGACTTGGAGGATTCAGATGCTCAAGCCAGGCCCAGTGCCTCTCTCTTTTTGTTGCCTGCCAAGCTGGATGTAGAACTTCTCCAGCACCATGTCAGCCTGCATGCCACCATGTTTCCCACTGAAACCTCTGAACCTGTAAGCCAGCCCCAATTAGATGTTTTCCGTAAAAGAGTCATGGTGTCTCTTCACAGAAATAAAATCCTTACTAAGACATATCCACAAAAACAAAACTAGTACATGTTCATGTATGAGCACCTATGTGCCTAAGCATGTGGAGGCCAGAGACCACACACTGGGGGCCTTCTTCTATACTCTCTGCATATGTGTGGAGCCATGGTTTCTTGGTGAATCTGGCTTGACCGGCTGGCCACAGAGCCCCTTGGGTCTACTGTCTGCACTGCCCCGCGCTCAGCGCTGGGGTGACAGATACTGACATTTTACATGGTGCTGGGTCCTCATGCCCATACAGTAAGCACTTTGCTCACGGATTAATCTTCCCAGCCGACAATGTGTTTTGTTTTGCACTTCTCTGAGTAATGAAATCAATCATCTTTTGTGTATTTTTATTGGCTACCTGTACATTCTCTTTGAAGAAATGTCTATTTAAGGCCTTTGGATTTTTAAAATCAACCTACTTGGTTTCTTTTGCTGGACTTTAGGAACTCTCTGTATGTTATGGATATTGATCTCTGATCATATATGTAATTTGCAAATATATTCTCTGACTCCACGGGTTGTCATTTTGATCAGATGTAATACCTTTGAGGCACAAAATTGCTTGATTTCCATGAGGTCCGGTGTGTGTCTTCTTTCTTATGTGCCTTTGGTTGCAAAGCCTAGAATCACTGTCAGATGCAATGTCATGAAGCTCCTCTGTGTTTTCCTCTCAGCGTTTTATGGATTTTTAGGTCTTTAATTCATTTTTAAGTTAATTTTTGTGTATGGTCCATACATTTAAATAATGACCAAATAGAGTCAGATCCGAGTTTTTTTTTCTTGCCTGTGTGTACGGCTTATATCCGTCTTTCCAGATGCATCTGTTGAAATTAGTCTTCACATTCCTTAAAAAAAAAATATTTGAGTATATGAGTGTTGTCTCTGGGATTTTCTGTGCTGTTCCTTTGGTCTATAGGTATGGGAACATTCAGTGAAGCAGCTGTGGGTGTGGCCGTGGTGGTGGGTGTGCCCGTGGCGGTGGGTGTGGCCATTGATATCTATCTATGTTGTTCACTTGTTGATGGTTAGGATTTATCTGTGGAATTTAGAGTTTATTAAGGAAAAGTATGACTCATGAGTGCTGAGCACAAGGGAGATGTCCTGAGGGAAAGACAGTATGAAGAGCCAAGGGTGGATATAGCTTCTCAAGAGAGCTCCTGCCGGGGCTTAGGGAATTGGTTTAGGGGAAAATGTTAATGGAAGATATTCAGGAGTTAAGTAGGGAACCCCAAGAATAGCTCTCCTCTAGGACCAGAGTACATCCTCCTTTCCTGTCCTCTTACAGGGTTTTTTGGTGTGTCATGGTGACAAATGCATGCTGGGAGTGGCCAGTTTTTGGGGGCTGTTGGCTGATGTGGCCATAACTATTGTGATGAAACGGAGGCCAGTTAGAGGTCAGAGGTCACCTTGCTGGACTATGGTGGCCCAGCCAGTTTGGCGGTATTATACCTTTACTCTTAAGTGGATACACAGCCTTGCAGTGGTGTCAGGTTCTAGCTACCTTGCCATCTGTCCCTTTTCTTTCCTATGCCTGACTAGCCTCCCTCATTTCCCTCTCAGAGAGCTCCATCCCTCCCCTTAAATGTCGGAGGGAAACAGGGTCCGTTTCCCACTCTCCTTCTGCCGATGCCACCAGCGAGGGAAGGGCCCCCAGGTTGTCTAATCTGTGGGAAGCAGAGATGTTGCTGCCAACTCTGAAGTTGGGATGGAGGATGGCTGGATGCACTCAGCGTTCATGAGTCAAACCTTTCCCTAATAAACTCTAAGGCTGCTTCAAATAAATCCTAAGCATCAACAAATGAACAGCATAGGGTAGATGTCAACGGCCACACCTACCTTCCATGTCATCATTTCAGCCGAGAGCTATGGAAGCTGGAGAATACACACTTTCCAGGAAGGTATGAGTGCAGAGGTCAGATACAAGAAGCAGAATGAGACCCTAAGAGTGGTTGGCTCCTGTTTGGGCTAGCTAAGGCAGCTTCTATTACCATCTACTTGTCATTTGTGTTTGGCCAATATTATATTAAAGAAATCTGGTGGGTGGCATTAGTTGCTCATTAGTTGCTCAAAGTGGGTCTCTTTACTGGCGTACCTAGAGCTTCCCAAGTAGACCAGGCCACCCGGCCAGTGTCCTTGCTGGAATCCACCTGTCTGCACCTAGTATCATCATACGCAGATAGAGCCTAGTGATAGAATCTGGGTTCTTGTGATTGCAAGGCAAGGGCATTACCAAGTGAGCTGTCTGTCCAGTCCTCATATGATGGCTTTTGTTCAGGGAGTTGTGAGGCATAACATCAGAAATTTAAAATGTGTCTGGTCAAATTTTGTGGCAACAGCACAGCTTCCTGTAGCCTGACTGACACTGAACATTGTTCTGGTGGCTTCTGGCTTTACCTGAGCTTCTCACTGTCTATGCTAGGCTGATTCACTGGCCCCAATATTCACTTGACCTCTTGGGAAAGAACTAAACACTAGACCTGAAGGGCATCACATATGCACGAATGAAACACAGGCAGAGGCGGGGACTGCTCTCATGTGGTTCTCTGGGGCTGTTGGAACCATGCCAGGAGTCCCCAACTCTGTGTCATTTCACAGTTACTGTAGGTGATGGTGTTATTGGGAGTCAGGATAGGGTCATTAGGTCACCAGGGACTCACATGTGACTCCATGAGTGCTCTTGAGAGGATTGTTGTGACCCATCTCACCTCCTCACCCTGCCTCTGCCTCAGTATGTTGCCACTCCCTGCTGCCATTGCTGCCCACCATGATCTGATGCAACAACGAAGTGAGAACAGACACCATCCTTAACCACAAGAAGGCAGCAGCTGAGGAGATCTCTCCTGAGGCTCCCTGGGACAATGATCGAACAAGACAGAACTGACTGGCTTGAGCTGCTAGACCCAATGGTGACTCACTGTTACTGTCTTCTTTGTTTTTAAGACTTATTTCGTTATATGTGCGTGAGTATTCTACCTACATGTATGAATGTATATACATCACGTGCATGCCTGGTATCCATGGAGGTCAGAAGAAGGCATTAGATATCCTGGAGTTAGATGTGGGTACTTTTGAGCCACCATGTAGATTCTGGGACTGTGAACCCCAGTCCTCCACAAGAGTTCTTAACCACTGAGCCAACTCTCCAGCTGTCTTCCTCCTTGTGGACTCTAATGTTCATCTATCTAGCCACCCAACCAATATGCACTCAGCACTGCTCTGGGAACTGAGAATCCAGGAGAGTGGAACAGAAATGTCTGCCTTTCTAGTGGTGGAGGGATATGGGAACACATTGGTATGACAGACACATGAGTGTCTGAGGGTGACTGTAAAGCAGTAATGTGGGAAGGGGCACCTCATCAGTGGATCATTAGAGTTGTAAATGGGGTAATGTGGAAGGACCTTGATGATAGCCCAGCAATCTAGAAGACTTCTAAGAGCTCAGGAACAAGTGCGGCAATCACAGGCCAGAGTTTCCCAGTCCTTACACTATGAACACCTTAAATTACATCATCCTCAACTGAGGGAATGGGTGTCTTATGTGGTGTGGATGGCTCTCCTGCATGCTGTAGATTGCCTAACAGTATCCCTGGATTTCAGTAGCACTCCCCAACACACATATGCATACACACAAACACATTGTGATGTGACATGCAAAGCTATCTGTGGGATCTTGCTGGTAAGGTTGATCCCACCTTAATCTGGCATTACCAGAAAGTCCCTGAGCTCTGTGTTAAATGACAGACTCCCTTTTTTCAGCAAGGTCCCCTCTTCTGCCTGATCTGGAGAAACTCCAGATCCTCTAAGGAGTGCCACATAGTCCTCAGGGAAGTTACAGGCCCAACCCTTTCTTGATAAGAAACCCTCCCAGTAAACATTTGGGGATTCCTAGAGGTACCTTCCCCTGCTAATAAGATCTCTTGGTGCTTTGCCTTTCAGCCAATGACATTTGTCCATGCCTCTAATCATACCTGGAGTTCTTTCCCTACCCCCACTGTCCAAGGGATAATTAGGTACTGTATTCCCTTTCTTATGATAGGACTATGCTATTGATAGGACTATGCATTCCTAGTCCCAGTAAATCAAACACATTCACCTCCAAAACCCCTCCCACTGCCCAAAGGTTTATAATGCTTCTGTTCATGAAATAAACTCTCCCTCCCATCATGACCATCTGAGACGAGGCTGTTTATTTTGAGCATGGGAAGGATGCGCTCTTCCTTCCATGAAAACTTGCCACTGCTGCTGCCTGCCTGGCCAGGCTTGCATGGGGTGCAGGCTTCCACCTCGCTGCTGGCACTGGTGCTGAACAGGCTTGCATCCTGATCACTGCTCTTGGTCACCTCGGTGGCCAAGTTTCCATCATTTGTCCTGCACCACTCACTGTAGTGCTCACCTGTGGCAGTGGCCAGTTGGTGGCTGTCCCTGAAACAGCTACTAGATCCACCTGAGAGTCAAGTCAGACTCCTGAAGTGCTTGGCTCAGTCCAGGAGTTCTGAGCTCCTTGAAGCTGCCTGGACCAGCATTAGCAGCTCAGCTAAGAGAGCTGTGACATTTCACTGCATGACAGGGAGGATTGGGTCTGCCCTAACCTCCCTGCTTGCTCAGCTAAGTGAGTTTAACTTTTTGTTGCATGACAGAGAGGGATAGGGCTACCTTGATCCTCCTGCATGCTGATCATAAGAGCTCTGACACTTGGTGGCAAAAATATGTTTCGTCTGCCTCTCCAGCCTGACTAGACACCCTGAGGGTATGGATCTCCATCTGAGTTCCACCCTTTTCTGCTCAGAAACCAACACAGCCTGGACCTTCTGGTGGAGGAACATGTACTTCTGGCTTGATACCAGACAAGGCTGTCATTCCTCAATGGACACAGAATGACAATTATCCTGAGAGTACTCAGCATGCTTGGTCAAGAGAGATTAAGAGGTTCTCAGGGGCAGTAGCTTCAGCTTGTGCAATGATCCATTGTTGGCTGTGAAATATAATGCATGCACTGGATAAGTCTCCTCTCTCTCCTCTTCTCTCTCTCCCTCTCTGCCTCTTTCCTTCCTCCACTTTTTTTCTCCCTTTTCCTGCCTCCTCTCTTTTATTTCCTATCAGGATGTCCTGTGTAGCTCAGACTAGCCTCAAACCCTTTATCCTCCTGCCCTAGCTTCACAAGTGCTGGGATTACAGACATGCTCCACCATGCCCTAGCAGTAGGGTAATTTCTGATGAATACACACCCAAAGGAAAAATCACTGAGTTGCAGCTAATCGGCCTTGGTCTTCCAGAGCATGAGCACCACCACCACCCCAGCAGTGGAAGAAAGATGGGAACTAGACCAGAGAGTATATTGGGCTGTTGGGCTCCTTGGTGAGGGCTATACTATAGTGACAAAAGAGATGGAGTGCAGTTGGGCATGGAGTGCAGTTGGGTTTGGGTGGTGTATAGTCTTCTTCCCAGGGCCTCTGTAGCAGATGGCCACTTGAGGCTTCAGGAAGGGACCCTGCGTGGCTCTCCAAGCTTCCAGTGTTAGCTAAGGTTCTTGGTGTCCCATGGCACATAGTTGTGCAACTCTATCTTCATGTGCCACCCTTGTAGCCCCTCCTCTCCTGAGGATGCTAGGCGCTGGAATCAGGACCTACTCAAACTTCATCTTCACTAACTACCCTGGCAAAGTCATGTAAGAGTGCACTGGAAAGTCTGGTGGACCTGCAGTTTAGAGCAATACTGAAGGACCTGCTCTTGGGGTGTGAGAAGTAGAATACAAGAATTTGCTTAAGACCCTGCTGTGGTGAGGAGGACAGTCTACAACTTGAGTTTTAACAAGTGGCTGCAGGCAGAGCAGGTCCATGGCATTGAGCTTTGCTTGAGTTGAGCCACCTTGAAGGTCTCTTATCCCTCAGTGGGAAGCATCTGTGTTGGTGTGTGCAGATAATGACCAGAGCCCTGGGTGGAACTGTCTGGGGAGAGTCCAGGCAGACTGGCCCTGTGCCACCATGGGCTTCACAGCACTGCCATTCACACATTGTCAGAGAAAGAGAAGGCCCATTTGCAGACCCAGCCACTGAGCTGCAGAGATAAATCAAAATTGTGCTCTGTGTGTTCAGCAAACTGGTCCATCACCTGCTTCTCTCACCTAACTCCTGTTGAGTGGGGCACAGAAATGTTTGCAGGTTTCAGAGTGTGAAGATGGTGTAGCAAGAACCAACATCAGAAAATTTTAGCCCCATGTCTGTCTTGGTTTTGCTTTGTGGGAGGGCTGAGCTCCTGTGGGGCACACAGGCTGGGTGACCCAGGGAAACAGGCATGGAGCTAGAATGAGGTCAGAGATGTCTCCAAACCCTGAAAATCTCAGGGATTGGAGGAGTAAGGACTGATCCCTCCCTGTTCCATGGTTGCATCCTCTGGAGCAAAATTCTCCAGATAGTTATGTAGTCTATCACCTGGAAGCTCCAACCAATAAGGTAAAACCACCCTGGAAATTCCTTCCCACTTCCCAAGGTTCATATAACCCTTTGGTCACTTTTGAATAAAGACACAGAAGTTGCTTCGCTGAATATTGTCTAAGAAGGCTGTTTAATGAATATCGTCTAAAAGAGCTGCAACGGAGAAGACTTTTATCTCCCCCGTCCCCAGCACTCCCAGCCTGACTGGGATCCTGAGAACCCCACTCATTCCAGACTCCCCTCCTTCCCAGTCTGGTGTGCATTGGCACCTGGACACCCCAAGGGAGGAAGCAAAACTTGGAACCACAAGTGCCCTCCACAGGAACCTTCCTGGAGCGCATGCTTCCAGAGACACTGTATTCTGCAAAGTTCTCAGTAATACTTCTGCTGCTGGTAACCTTGAGCTGAGAGAGTCTGCCAGAAGCCCCTCCTATCAGAGTAAACTGAGGTATCATTGGTAAGGATGCCCCAGGCCTGCCCCAGGGTTTGCAGCTATCTGAGTGGAGACCTTAATGCCAATGAGTCTGAGAAGACCAACATGTCACCTCCATTCATGGGACATCTGCCTGGCCAGATGTCAGCTAAAAATGCAATGGATAAATGAGACAAGAGTATCAGACTTTGTCCCTGGTATGCATAGTTTAGAGTCAGGGCCACTGATGGGATTGTCATGGCCAGCTTTGTAAAGAAATGAAGGGAACAAGATTGAGCCTTCTAACCAGGCAAGAACAACTAAGGGGGATGGTCAGTGACATCCCGGCATCAGTGAATCCACCCAGCCTTCTGAACCCTCTAGAGCAATGGTCCTCAACCTGTGGGTCGTGTGAACCCTTTAGAGGGTCAAATGAGCCTTTCAAAGGGGTTGCATATGAGATATCCTGCATATCAGACATTTACAATTCATAAGTTATGTAGCAAAATTACAGTTATAAAGTAGCAATGAAAATGATTTTATGGCTGGGGGTCCCACAACATGAGGAAATGTATTAAAGGACTGCACCATTAGGAAGACTGAGAACCACTGCTGTAAGAAATGGCAGCCATGAGGCTCCTTAAATAGGTAAATTTAAATGCAGGTTCATGCTACTTAAAGAAACTGCTATGAGAAACTTTGGAGCACTTGGTCCTAAGTGGGATGATTTCATCAAAGACCTGTCTGTCCTCAAGGCTCAGGGGACAGGAAGCAGAGAAATTGTAGAAACCAGAGGTGATGGAGAACTCCAAGGAAATGGTGTCTTCCAGACTAGGCAGGGCTGATAAGCATATGAATGCACACACTGTGGTAGCACACAGGTTCAAGTCAGATTATTTGCAACTGATACTGGATGCCAAAGGAAGTCATTTTTCTCAATGGAGTCTCCTGGGTACCTTAACACCTCGGACCAAGCCTGTGCCCCCACCCTGCTGACTGTCATATAAAATCCACCTGATTTTTCAACATTTTGCTTCTCTCTGCCTTTCCCTGCGCGCACACGCGCACAGGCACACACACTGAAAGACAGCCTTGACAGTTTGATCCCCAATAAACCTTTCTCCCACTGAGTGGTCTAGTTCAGGAGTTTCTCTGCACCCTCACAGGACTCACTGAAGATCAGGAGCTAGGAGCTGAAGCCCACAGGCTCAGAGTATGGCACAGAAGACACCACCATGCAGATTTTCTCCTGGACATCAGCCTCTGGTACTTTTTACCTGTGGTGGTGGGGGTGGCTAGAGTAGGCTGTGTTGTGTTGTGTCTGGCTGATCCCCCAGAGGGTCCCTGGCTGCTCCTGGGTTTACAAATTCAAAAGCCTGTGCAAGCTTGCCTTGCTGCTTGCTCAGTACAGAGTGTAGGAAACACCGGAAGGAGTCAGGAAATTCACACTTCTTCCTTACCTGTTTCTTGACTGAGTGAACGGGAATCTGTCATAAGGACGGAATGGATTTCTTTCTGTGTGCGATTTTTATTCTACATTCCACTTTAACAAGATCAATAACTCCCAGTGTTTAATTCAAACAAAACTGCTGTTAGTTGAACCACATCTTGATGTGTAGCATGTCACCTGAAGTGATAAGTGAACCTTCTAAACTTTAGACGCTTTCTTGTGATGTGTATATAGTTCATTGAAATCTCAATTGTCAGTAAAGAATCTAGACAGAGAAACCACAGAGAAGAGAGTCCAATTTAGAAAATGCCATTTTAATCCTCTCACTGAAAAGGCTTCTCTTAACCATATTGTAACAAAATCCACAGCTTATTCCAAAAGAAAAATTTAATACAAGAGATTTTAGAAAATTAAACATTTGTTTAAAAATTCTATTGTGTAAACCTTAACATAAGAGGGTAGTCAAGATACCACATGCTCAGACTTCTGGGCTCAAGACATAGGGCTGTCCCAGGGTGGATGGAGACAGCTAACCAGGGCCTCTTCACTCCCCTGGAGGTCCCAGCTCTCAGGCGCCCTTCCTAGGCTCCTGTGCTAACTGCTCTCACGTCCTACATCCCAGCTCAATTCTTGTTGGAGTTTCCCAATCCGTCCTACTGATGGAAAAACAAAAAAAAACAAAACAAAAACCTCCATGTGGTTACATGGTCTCCCCCTGGTGGGGCAGAGCTGAGCTGGAGCATGTGGCCAGTGGCTGTCTTCAGGGTGGGAAAACATGGCCCCAGCGAGAAATGAGCCCAAGCCCTCAACACACCAGCCACTCCAGCCCAGCTGCCATGTTCTCCACCTGCCCCATCCACTGCCTCAACTTTACTTTGGAAGCAAGTGGAGACCACGCGTCACAGCAACAGGGGGCTGAGCTTTTTGGCACAGAAACGTTGGGATAAAATATACAGCACTACAATTGTGCAAACTTAGAGCAGAACCAACCTAACAGCAAACACTTAATGCTAGCTTTAGTGAAATAATGCACAGGATTTTGAAGAATGCTTGTTAAATAGACCTTGTTCATAAGGAGGCAACTGCCTTCTGGTCACTCAGCATCCAGGCCAGAAGGTGGCTCTGGGGTGGGTGGCAATTGCCGTGGGCATGAGGCTGCTCCTTCTTGCATGCCTCCCAGACAATATAGCAGGGCAGGGGCAGGGCACCATGATCAGACTGCTCCTGGGTTATCCTGGTTTAACCCAGGAGATTTAAACCTCTCAGAAGTCCCTCAGATGAGCATGTTAGGTGGGTGTATGCAGGTGCCAGCTGCCAAAGTGAGGGATCTGGTGATGGACCTCGGAGAACAGGGCCCAGCCTCTCCTTAGGGGCCAGTTGTGTCTAAAGGTTACCCAGACAGATGGAGCAGGAACCAAGGCCTAGAACACTGTGACTTGGGCCTCAGGACATGGGAACTTAAGAATGAAGTTTTAGCAGCCACAAGAATGCAAGGCCACAGTCAGGTTCAGGGTTAGGAAGCCCGAAGAGGCAGAGTTGTATCAGACCCACTGGGTGGCCATGGCTCTGCCTGCCTCTCTGGACTCTGGGCCTCAGATCTGGGGAGCACTATGGGAGCAGCCTTCCTGACCCTGGCCAGCACTGATCTGCCTGGGTTCCAGGGGACTCACATGCTCTTGTGAGGTGATGAGGTGTGCAACCTGGAGCCAAGAGTGATTGCTGGGTTCTGTGGAAACAGTGCAGGCAGCGCTAGAGCATGGCTCAGTAGAGAGCTTTGTCCAGCATTGCAAGGCCCAGAATCCCCAACATGGGGAAGAAATGACTGGGTAGGAGGCAGCTATCAAGCAAACAAAGGGTCCTACAAGGTCCCTGGAACCATGAGCTTATGTTCAGATTATGGCAGAGTTGGGCAAGTTTTCCATAATTAATCCTTGAAAACCAAGGCATCTACTCTGGGGCCCTGCCTTCCTGCATGCCTTCCTTCCTTCCTGCCTTCCCTACCTTAGCTGTAGGTGCTGAATGTGAAGGGTGGTTCTGTGTGCCATGTTTTCAGCGAGAGAGCCCAGACTCTTAGTGACATATGTTTGGGTGAGGTGCCCCAAAGGCCTGCCACTCAGGACTCTGGGCCATGGGAGATGTGGGAGGTGGCAGGGTCCTTTCTGTACAGAACATGATAGAAGATGAAGGGTCTCCATGCTGAGGCCCCCAGCTCTGTAGATGGACTTGTGGTTGCCGGAGCCTCACAGGGCCTTTTTGGCTGCTAGGTCCAGTTATCCAGCCTACACTCTGGGTGTGGTGTCTGTGTGGCACCTGTGGTATCTTGGGCAGACAAGAGAAGAACCACATGCTTTCTAGGACTGAGAAGTCTTATGAGTCCTCCCTTCCCAGCAAGTTGAAGGGGGTTGCCCTGCTGCTTCTAGCCATGAGGGCAGCTGTGTTCTACCTCACCTGTACACAGCCCACTTGGCCCAAGGTGCCCTCCAGAATTGGAGCTGTTCAGGTCTCTCCCTGCACTCTGAAGCCCCCCCCCCCCACCTTGGCTTCTAGGGGACTTTCCCCAAGCTTTCCACAGTGCTAGGAGAACTCCTGCTTTCCCAGACCGCTTGCCAGGGTCTAGCTTTGAGCTGAAGCCCTTGTAGACCGTGCTCAGGCTGACTCCCACAGCTGCCCAGGTAGGTCTCTCTTTGGTGAACACCACTGGAAACTCCTCGGCAGGCAGGCAGAGAAATGCACACTACTTGGTATGTGGTCCTTTCTGCAAGTTCCTCCAAGTTACCAAGACAGCAAGGAGGTTTTGGTCTAGGGAGACAGACTACTCTGACAGTGGGTTCTGAGCATTAGAGGGAGCCAGGCAGAGTTGTAAAGCAACTGGATCTTATCTACTCCATGCCTGAGAACCCTGAACTCTAGGATGGTGCCCTGAGATGAGAAAACATTATCTTGGGGGTAGGGGGAGAACCACAGTGTTCTGCTCCCACTGAGATGTGTTAGGGGACAGTTTGTGCTAAACATGTTCAGGACAAACATTCTCTTTTCAGTTCTGGCACTGGGTTTGAGATTCTATAGGGCCAGCCTTCCACAGTAATGCCCAGAGCCAAGTCTCCAGTGACCTGAGGTCTCGGCCACCAATTCTTGAGCCAGGAATGTACTCCCCAGGGTTTCCAGGGTGTTGCCGAGGGCTGTGCTGAATGGTGGACCCCTCAGGTCGGACTAGCTGTCCTCACTGGGGCAGCCTCAGGTTTCCTGCAGGAATGGTACTTCCTGGAGCCAGTGCAAGGAGGGAAGGATGAGTTCTTCAAGGATCAAAGTCACTGCCAATGCCTTTTCTAGGCCACTAGATACCTGTTCCTGAGGAAGTCACATCCACACCAACCATGTGGCAGTGCCGGTGTGTCTAACCACCACAGGGGAAAGAGGAAGGGGAAGGAGGAGACCCCATCAACAGGAGGCAGCAGGCAGGTGCATCAGAAAGTCCAAGGTGTAACAGTCATTCTAATTCCCATGTGGGAGAGCGTCATGGTGGTATCTGAAGGATCCTTCTGGTCATGTGTCGTGCAACCTCGACCAGGGGTTTGGGCCCAGCCTGGCACCTACTGTCCCACTGGCAGCACTGGAGGAGGTGACAACCATCCCTGACCACCCTGGGGATAGTGACAGTGTCCCCAACTGTGTCTATCCAGTGAGCAATACCTTGCTCTAAGGACAGAGGCCAAGCATGTAAAACTGACCGGTTTAATTGGGTGGCATGTGGCAGCAGGAAAGATGTGTTCTCTGTGGGGATATGGTCATCCTGCCAAGGTGTCCAAGGCCAGCTGCCTTGGGTAGGTTGAGCACAGAGTGGCTGGGGGCTGAGATTCCACTGAGGTCAGAGGTCACCGCTTTGAGGTTCCACATTGCGCATCTCCCTGGGGTGGCCTCGGGACAGCTTAGGGAAGCGGGAAACTACTTTTGGCCTGCTGTTCTTATTCAGTGGTTCTCCAGGTGGGGTGATGTCCCTGCAAGACAGAAGGAGACTTGGATGAGGTAAGAGTTTAAATGCAAATGACACAGGTGGGAAGGGAGCAGACGTGAGACCAGCAGAGATCAACACAGAGAGGAAGTGTCTGTCCAGCTCCAACTGGTCAGTGTAACTTGAAGAAATGAGAATTCATGCCGTTGTATATGTTTTCTACTTTTTAAACAGCCCGGAAGGCCCACTAACCCGGGCTGTGTCTGAGCTAGCTTTGGGGCACCCATGCATGAGCCTGTTTTGAGGCTGTCGCCCAGCTCACCAGCCAGATGCTCTGCCATGCTTCCCTTCATCCCAGCACCAAAGAGAAAATGCCTCCAAGATCCCTGCATCCAGGACTGTGCAGAGATGTTCAACAGGGACCTCTGCTGATGTCCGTACTTAAGGATGGTCAGGACATATGCCAGTGTTTGGTGGTCAAGGCATGGTTCACAGCCCTGTGGGGGAAGCTGCTGTGTGGCGTGGATGGGCTCAGAGCTCAGGCTGTGTGCGCACAGATGTGGTGCTCAATGGACCAACCTGTTCTTAGACTCAGCCATAGCTCAGGATACCTGAGGCCTCCTTGGAAAGAAGAATGTATGTGGGATGCAGTCTTGGAGCTTTTTTTTCTCCTCACTCAGTTCAATCGGGACCCAATGACACTAGTCATCAAACATCTGCCTACCAGGACGGCCCACAGTAACACAACCTGCTTCACTGACTTGGTAGGAATGGGTAGATCTGCCTACCAGGATAGCCCACAGTAACACAACCTGCTTCACTGACTTGGGAGGAATGGGTAGCTACCACTTAAGGCAAAATTGAGGAAGGATGGCATACTATGTACAGAAAAGTATGGGGAAAATGTGTTCATTTCCTCATTATATATACACTTCTGCAGCCCCTCACAACCTCAACCCTATGCTGAGTGGACCATGGGCTCTTCAGCTCTATCTCTGCAAGCTGGGGCAAGAGCCTTTTCCCATCAAGTTCTGTAGAGGACGAGGAGGCAGAGGCCACTGAGGATGAGATAAGGACAGGTTGAAATGAGGGAGCGGATCTAAACGAGGGAGATGCCAGCTCCAGCATGGGTCTTCCTGGGAGTGGGGGTAGCAAAGAGAGTGAGGAAGCCATGGTCAATAGTGATAGAGGGCTTTATGGGGACAGTGGCCAGGGTACCAAAATAGCTGCATGAGAGGTGTGGAGGGGACCTCACCACAGGAAAGAGTCTAAAGCTGCTGTGGGTATGGTAGTGCCTCCGGCTACCCACAGCATCCCTATGATGCACTGTTATCCATAGCATCACTATGATGTGGTGTGGTAGTGCCTCCAGCTACCCACAGCATCCCTGTGATGTGGTGTAGTACTATCTCTTGCTACCCTAGCATCCCTATGATCCAGGATACATTTGGGGGTGGAAAACAGAAGATAACTAAGAAAGTCTTGGAAACATGGCTGTCCTAATTCCAGCCTTAGATGGGTGACCCTCAGTGATGTCACTTCCCATAACAATGCTGGTGCTGAACCCAGTCCCCCAGTTCCAAAAGACTTTGATGTTACTTCAACCTGTAGTTCCGAAAGTATAGCAGCAAATCTATCCACTGAGCATCACTCCTGAGAACTTCAGCCTGGGCTCTGGGCACATGCCCTGGGCCTATCCACTCCATGTGGCAGGCAGGGGATGCTTAAAGGCCATCGGATCTTGTATGTCCTGAGCAATCCTGTAGCCCCCTGATGCTCCACGGGGCACTTTCTATGGTTTCTTAAGCTGAGGAAGTACAGACAGTGCTGGCGGTGTCCGTACAACCTCTCAGCCTCCTTCAGACCGTGCAAGCCAGCAGGTTTGAGGATTTCTTGTTCAGTGTGCTAGCATGGGGTAGGTAAAGCTTTACTGCAGCATGACTGTGTCCAGTCAACTCCCTGCTAGTGTATTCCCACAGCATTAGCAAAGGTGAGCAGTTGTGACAAGAGGAACCCGCAGAGCAGCAACCACAATGACCAAACCCCACCCCCAGCCTGCTCTCCAGGGACCCTGGCAGTCAGTGGGGCTCCACCTTCCAGCTGGGAAAGGATGCAGGAGGTGACCCCAGAGCCTGTGTGCTATTCTGCTGCTGGTGAGGGAAGAGGAGACACAGCCACCACCCTAAGCTGTATCACTCAGACCTGGGGAGCCCTGCAAGAGTGAAAATACACCCAGAAGACAACAGCCTGCACCATGCAGGACACCTGCACCATGCAGGACACAGGCTGATACACTTGGGGTCTGACCCCGGCACAGGGTCTGTTCTAGACTCACAAGAGCAGTGACTCTCAGCCCAGGTGTTCTCCAGAGCCACCAGACTTCAGACACAGTACTCAAGCCAAGTTGCAAGACTCATTCAAAGTCTGCTGGAAAGTCCAGGGCTGGGAACCAGGAAGGGCTGGCGGCTCTAGAAGCATGAAGACCAATCAATGTGAGAACACTTCCACTAATCTCTGAGGTTAAGGTGCCTTTCTGTTGGGCTGGCAAACTGTCTGAACTTGGAGAAAGGATTTTGGACTCCCTAGAAGAGGCATACAACCCATGCTAGGAGGGTGCTGGGTGCTTCACAGTGCTTTCCTAGTAGCCCTGCGGCACTGTCTCTTCATTCCAGACCAGGCCTCACCCAAGGAACAAAGCTCACCAAGAGCTGTAAGCAAGCAAGCACTCTGCAGCCTTCACCTGGGAGTCAGAACTCGGAAACTCTTACAGCAGGGCGAGGAGGCCCCACACTCTGGGCTTGCACTGCTCATCTCAGAGTGTATTTCCACTTGAATGCAGTCAGGACTTTAGAGCCTCCTTCCCAGGATTCCTCCCAGAACAAGGCTATTAGAACAAGAATGTTCAGACAGAAGGTGGCCTATAAAAAGACCTCTGCACTTTCCTTAGAAGGCAAAGAAAATGTGGCCCAAGAGAGTGCTTCCTCTGTCTTCCTATCTCTGGTTTTCAGCCTCAAGGTGCTTTTGAAATGTGTTACTTTATTTCATTATTTCCCAGAATAGGTAACACAGGACGTGGAGCAAATTTAAACAGAAGGGCACAGAGGCAAATGGCATGTGTGTGTCACCCCAGTCCCAGGGCTGGGGACCCCTTCATCCTAAACATAACCTTCCAGAGATACCTACTGCACACTGTGTGTGTGTGTGTGCGCGCGCGTGTGTGTGTCTGTCTGTCTGTCTGTCTTACATACCATTTTGCTTGTTAATTCTACAAATGGAAAATATGCACAGTGCTCCCTCCTCCTTCTCATGCCAGTGGTACCATCGTTGAACTTCTCTATGCTTCTTCATAGAGATTGGGATGGTGTCCAGGTAAATGGGGGGTAAGGTACATCATGGGTGTACTTGAGAGCCAGGATGGTGTCCTGCCCTAGCAGGACACCTGCTGTGCTGTTTTGACCTTTACCACAATAGATTACTTCTGAGTTGGGACTAAATGGGGTCCCTAAATTGTTTCCTCCATGATGGGGCTCGGTGGAGTGACTACTAAGTAGCCTAAGGGGAAAGTGCCCATAGGGAGATCCATCAAAAGTATCAGAGGTCCAAAAGAGACCACCAACTACAGCTGGCTCCCTAGACTCCAGTGGTGTTCTGGAGGGCATGGTCTTGAAAGGTGGAGGACTCATGTAAGTCATGGAAGGGTGTCAAGCACTCAAGAGCAGGGGAGCCAACCAACAGTCATTGTGACCCAGACCCACCATAAACAACTTCCAACACGATTGTGTTCTCTCATGATTGCGGGCGTCCTGTCTCCAACAGCTGTGCCCAGACATTATGGTAGGGCAACAAATGCTAGGTCCAGATATACAACTATGCAGGGACAAGAAGCCCATCTTCCTCTTGGGGACAGTGAGGGCATACTGCTATGACATGTCTAAGATGACTCCCAGGCTTTGCTTTCGTGGGAATCTTGTGGACTCACTGGCTATTACTCTTCTCAGGGCCACACAGGGAACACCAGAGGCCACAAAATCTCACTATGTAGCCTTGTCTAGCCTGAACTCACGATGTAGATCAGGCTGGCTCCAAACGCACACACACCCCCGCTTCTTTCCCAGCACATCCTTCATCCCATTCAGCACCAAGGACTCTGTGAAGACAGCTCTGCTTTTGTTCTGCATCTGACTGAGCTAAGCCACGGGAGGCTTAGTGATCGCTCTGGAAGTGTCTGTAAACCTGGGACACCTAGCCTACTCTACCCTCTTCTTGGCCAATGGCACAGCGATGAGATCACCTGTCTGCTTTTACATGCTATCTCAGACCTCCAAGAAGGTGTCTCAAAGTCTTAAGCCACTGTCCTAAACCTACAGCCACCTTGGATCTCAGGAACAGCAGAGCCTTGAAGACACAGTGGGTCCCACAGCAGGGGCAATCATCTCATGGGAATTAGACTTCTTCCAGGCCACCTCTGTAGAACCAGAGTCAGGTAGTGATCAACCAAACTGCACCTTGCCTAGGACCTCCTAACAATGCAGGATTTCTCTGTGTCCAGGATTAACCCTGGAATTCACATCGGTATCCTAGCAACTGTCAATGCTTACAAATGGCAATTTTGGTTAAAATCCTTTCCTGCCTTTTAATCATTACTTTTTTTCCCTCTTCCTTTGAAGTGAGATGCCAGGCCTCTTATCTTCAAACTCCCAGCACAGGGGCTCCGGTTATAAACTGGGACAGCAGTGAATCAGTTCCTCACCTGACCCACCAGTGTGTTATTCAGAGATGTAGCACTAGGACAGAACACTCGCCTAATGTGTGCAACGCCTATTTCCAGCACGGCAAAAACACCAAACCAGAACCAGAGCAGCAGCAGCAAAACAAACAAACAAAAACAAAAAACAAAACCCCAATATAAAACAAAAAACCCACACTTAGCAACATGCCTGCCACCTTGCTCATATTCCACAGCTCTCAGACAAAGCAAGGGCCCTCCTGAGTACCCTAAGACATAGGTTCAACAAAATGTGCCCTTAACAGTGACTGTGTGGGGACTGCCAGTGGCTGCAGCAGCTCTTACTCTGCAAAGGCACACTCCTGGGAACCCAGGCACAGATTCCCTGCTCTGCACTGGCCTGGCACAGGGGCTTTCTGCCACCATATCCTATCTGTAGGGCCTGCAGGACAGGGGGACACCCTGTAGTGGGGATGGCCCCATGCAAAGGACTCACAGCAAGGCAGGAGGGACTTCCTCTAGCCCCCTCAGTTCCCCTGCTTTATGGCATGGGGAGCAGAGGAGGCTTGGCTTCCCTGAGGTCTCTGTGGCCTTTTGAAGGAGTAGCAGGTACAGGTGCCAGTGTCACAGATGTCTGTAAGCAACAGGTCCTGGTCCCCTATGCCTCCCTGCCGCTGGCAGTGCTGCCCTGGCAATCTTCAAGGCACAGCTGCCCTCAGCTCAGCTACCAGCCTGGGAGGTCACCACAGAGGCACCTAATACAGGGGCCTTCATTTGCACCAAAAGGGACAAACATCTGGGTGCCTATGCAATCCAGCCGAGCTGCAGCCACTGTCAAGTCAGCCTGCCTGTCAGTTAGGAGGGGACATGTTCTCACCCACCCAAAAAGATGCTGCCTTCCTCCCAGTCCCTGCTGAAGAAAGTCTGGGATCCAGAGGAGGGGAGCCTCACCTCCTATGCCGCGATGGCCCTCTCCTGCCCAACCCAGTCACTCAGGTTAGCAGCAACTGTTTCTCAAGCACAGTGCCTTTGGCAAACTCTGCCAGGGCCTTGCTTTCTATGACCCCCACCATGGCTGGCTACACTTAGGAATGAAGCCTTTGCAACTTTGAAGTTACAAAGGCAGAAAATGGCCCCAGGGAAGATTTCCATTTGTGGCAACACCTCATTGAATTGATGTTGCCACAGTTTCACAGGCCAAGGGGGCAGCCCTAGAAATCCAGATGGGGACCAGCTTGGGCTACAGACAGCTGGACAGAGGTAACAGCCTGGCCTCCAGGCTGCACCTGCTTGGCAGGCAGAGAGGGCATTGCTCAGAGCCCACTCTAGCAGCAGAGGGCAGGCCCCGCCCAGCTGGCAGGTGCACCACTGGGCCGCCTGTTCCCTCGCAGCAGCTTCTACTGTCACCTGCGGGGAGGCAGAGGATGTCCTAGTCTGGAAGATCCTATGAACACTGTGCCTTCCCTGCTGGGCCTTCTCTCTCGGCCTCTAGGACCTACCATTTGGGAGTGTTCTCCCACACCTCCTGCATGGGTCCCTCTTCAACTCCTGACATCTCCCGGGTACAGCCGCAAGTTCTCTCCTCTAGGCTACTCTGTCCTAGCTGACCTCACCTAGCTCATGGTGCCAGATGCCAACTCAGTGTGTGCCTCACGCAGGCCTCTGTCCTTGGGCTCTGGATGCCCAGCCTGACCTCACAAAGCCCATCTCTTGTTTCAGTGCCAACTCTGTGCTTCAAATCCCACATGCCAGTGATGTCACCACGCTCACTCTCACCCATACCCAGACCTTCAGCCCTTCATTCTAAACACACCAGGGGCAGACAGCGCTGTAGGAGTTAGATAAATTAGATTTAGGAAATATATAGGAGTTTCTGATACTGTCTCTTAATTCGGGGCCTGAAGAGCATTATCAGCATGAAGTCAGCAAAAACAGGAAAGACTCAATAGACTGAAAAACAAGTTTGAAGTCAGGAAAAACAGGAAAGACTCAAGACTTGAAGAAACAAAGTATCTGGCCTGACATTGTTTTCAGCTGCTAAGTGGGCGGAGCCCAAATTAAGCTGAAACAGAGTTCCTCCTATTTAAGGACAGTGCGTGGAGCCCAGAGGAGAAGAGGCCCCTGATGCTAGAGAGCTCCAAGAGTCCTGCTGAAAAAAGGGCTGGCCATTGATGGCCAGCTCTCTCCCTGAAGCAGAAAGAAGCCGGTGAGCAAAGAAAGCCTGAGCAAGACACCAAAAGGCCAAGGACTGGACCCTGTGGCTCAGCTTTTGCCTAGAGGGGTTTGATCTGTCCAAACAGTGGCCTACGGGAAACTGTGCCTGGCTTTAAGGACTGAGGCAGAGCAGCTGAGTTCCTGATTCAAAAGAAGTAAGTTGGCCTGCAGACGGCTGGGGTCTCCCACAGAGAAGAAAGCATGAAGCCTTATTTAAGGTGAGACTGCAATAACCAACTTACCCTGACAACCTGCATCTGAGAGATCCAGAGAAAGGACTGCTAAGTGTGTTAAAGAATCTACAACAAAGACTGTGTTCCTGACGACTGAGGACCTGCCCCAGAGACTGTATCATTCTAAAAGGTTATGAAAGTAGTTGTTATGATTATCAATAGGTTTAGTGGATAGGTTAAAGGGGTTGTAGGATTTTATAGGATTAATAGTTAAGAAATTGTTGGTGTTTGTTATAAGTGAATTTAGTAATAAATAAATAAGTGTTAAATAATAACTTAAAAGTTCGGTTACACAGCGCCCCACCCCTCCTGCCTCCCCAGTCGCCTTGCTTTACCCTCCATGCTCAAACATCTCCCCGACTGTCTGCCATCCCACTCCCTAGACCACAAGGTTTTCTGGAACCTGCTATCCTTGCACCAGTGTGTCCCTCACCATGCAGGGCCTTTGCACCCATACTTTACCCTGCCTAGACCTGTCTCTGAGGTATCATACCATGTCCAATGACCTTTGAGGTCTTTGCTAACCACAAGAACACATTCCCACCAGGCCTGTTCCCACTTGCCTCAGAAGCAATCACCAGCTGGTGAGCATAATACCCAGTGGGCTACTAAATGTCTGTGTCCCCAACCAGGGGTAGGAACTTGACTTCTCTAGTACTGTCCACATCTGCTTGGCATGCATCAGGAGCACGCCCTGCACTTGGTGGATGATATCATCAGGTGCACACCCTGCAC
>CAJQZJ010033039.1:1456184-1470400 GCA_907164525.1 Lophiomys imhausi | reverse complement strand
GGTGCACACCCTGCACTTGGTGGATGATATCATCAGGTGCATGCCCTGCACTTGGTGGATGACATCATCAGATGCACGCCCTGCACTTGGTAGATGATATCATCAGGTGCACGCCCTGCACTTGGTGGATGATATCATCAGGTGCACGCCCTGCACTTAGTGCATGATATCATCAGGTGCACGCCCTGCACTTGGTGGAGGGTGGGTGCTATTATGGGCTGTGCTCCTGGCTGGCCTGGGCTGCTACAGTGGCAGATCCCAGGAAAAGCTAAATGAGCCTGGCCCTCCTTTGAATGCCGGGACTAATTTGAACCCTTTGATTTCCTAATCGAGTATGTGTGAAGTTTCCCTTTTTCAGCACGGAAGGTAGCTACTTAAACATCTCTAATTTTCTCATCATGTTTTGTTCATTTTTTAGTCAAAACAACACTTTGAATCACAGCAGTCCTGTGGGTAATGGGAAATAAAGACTTTCCTTCTTGTTTGTCATAATTGTTTATAATTACCAATCTATCAATTTAGCATTCATATTCCCCCTTATGGTATCCTTCTTGGGTTGAACATGGGATAGAAAGAAATGTAGTTTTCATGATTAGAGCACCTACTATGTGCCTTCCTCACTGGTGTCACCAATCCCACAGTCCCACTGCACAGTCCTGTTAGCATCTCCATGTTTCAAGTGCACATGCAAGGACTGCAAGTGCAGCCCAATGACAGACTGAGGACTGAACCCAGCATAGCCTCACTGTTTCCCATTTTATGCATTGAGATTGAGGGGGGCCTGAGAGAGGGAGGCCCACACTGGCCCTTCACTGTCAGACAGTAACTGTCCCAGACTGCCCAGTGACTCAGCTTGTCCCTGGGGTTTGGCCCCTCTCAGAAGTAACTTGTGCCAGAGAAGGTTCCCTCTCTCATTGGGGTGGCCCAGCAGCAAAGGATGGTCTGGAAGATACAGAAGGCAATGCGACCTGTCTGGGTATCTGAGGGTTCCCTCCTTGCTCACCACAGTCCACCTTGGTGAGAGCCATGGGTCATCATCAGAGGCTGCCTTTATGTGGACTGTGGTTGCCCCTTCCTATCCAACATGCCCCATGGCCTGACTGCCATTTCATTCTCTAATGGCAGGGAGGGGGCTTCCCTAGGACCAAGACCTGAGCCATGGAGTCTTACATCAATAAATTCCAGGCCTTCAGCTATCAGGCTGTGTAAATTCAGTCAAGTCACATCCCCTAACTGGTTCCCCATTTTCCTGCCCCTGTTGAGGGGAGAGTGGAGGAAATGAAACATTATGGGTAATCCCCAGAGTTACTGGTACAGTGAGTGAGTGAGTGGAGACTACCTCATGGCTGACTGATGAAGTCTGAAGAACTAAGGACTGTCTCGAGACCATTTCTATGACACACCATTTTCATGTGTATGTTCAATCAAGGGTCCAATGTGAAACAAGCAAATGACTAATGGTGACCAGAAGGTCCCATGGCCCTCCCTTGCTATGTTAGTTCTTTCCAGCACTGCTGCTGCCTCACGACTCCCAGCTGAGTGTCAGGGGACACCATCGGGGGCCCTGGCCTCCAAGCCACCATTGACTTCTTTACCTGCTGGGCTTAGACAGTGCTCTGCAGCAGGAGCAGCCTGGACAGCAGGTTTAGCTTGTCAGCCACAGCCCAAGCCTGTCCCTTACTGTGGCTGACCTTCCCACTCAAGTTGATGGCATGTCTGAAGGCCCCTCTTTGAGTTTTGAGACATGTCTCACTCTGATGGGGGGCGTGACTCTGCCAGGGATGGCAAGCCATGCTGGGTGGGCATCCTGTGTGTGCCAGGAGGCGCAGCAAGGGTTAGAATGCACTGTGAGGATGTCCCAAGATCCTCACACAACCTGTAAGAAATGACCTGGCATGCCATATTGTCGTGTCCCCCCCCCCACTACACCACTGCTCAGACTGTGAGTTGGTGTGGACTGATGGCCCTAGATGTGATGCAAAGAAATCCATCTGGGGTCCCACCAAGAGACCAGCCAACTCCAGAGCCTCCTGGCCAGTCATCTGAAGTGGGGGCAGTCTAGGACTTTGGGCCGCTCCGATCTATACGACTGGAGTTTTTTTTCACAGCGGTGACAATGGAGGAGATGCTGGTAGCCCAGTGACATAACCACTCCAGGTCAGACAGCATAGTTTAAAGTTTAGAGGGAAGGCTGAGTGACTTCCTGACCCACAGACAGGAAAGCTGTCACCAGGATGGGTGGCACCATGGTGAAGCGAGTCACCTAGGCTTCTGTGTGCTGTCACCACACCTCTTATCACAGGGATTTTGTTACTTTTTTCACTAACCCTAAATTGGATGGATGATATTGTGCCAAAAATAACCTAAAATGTTTCCCTTTCTCCAAACTGAAGTTTCTGAGGCTCCAATGTTTAAAAATAAAAGCCATGAAGTAGGGCGGGCAATTGTAGTAATATCTCTGCTGCCACCTCATATCTGTTGGGGACTAGAGTGAGACTGAACACAAAAGCAAGGCTGCAGCTGCAGTCAGAGCAGCACCCCTGTGAAGCCACGCACTTGGTGGCATTTCTTCTAAGACTCTCAAGCCTACGGGGTCTTTGTGACTCCGAGCCCCTGAGAGGAGAAGTTCCCAAGCAGTTTGGGCCAAGGGGCAACAGCAGAGTCGCTGCTTCCTGTCATATGTATAGGTTCTCAACCTGCCTTCCCAGAGCAAGTGGGGGAGAAACCATCTGCAGCCCTGTCACAGCAAATTCCCAAGTGTGAACAAGAGGAATCCAAACAGTCCTGCTCTCTTCCCCGCAGCCCTTGAGCTGCACTGCTGAGCTGGTGAGTCGCACCCTGGTCATATTGGACAGACAAGGGACATGAAAGGGCCGTGACTCCCAAGCAAGCCAGTTAGGAGTGGCAGGTCAGATGCAGTATGGAGCAGACATCTGAGGCCATGCTCCACTGTAATGCCAGAAACCCACGTTTCTTATTGCATCTTCCTCAGTGCCATTTTCCAGCCCTTTCTGAAGCCTTCACTTGAAGTAAGCCCCAGAGTGGGAGCTGTGGTAGGTAGGGGTGGCATCCTGCCTGTGGGCATGACTGGGAGAGGCTGCAGCAGGCACACTTGTACCCAGGGAACTTCACCAGGAAACGGAGAGCAGCCACATGTGCTCACCCTCACCAAGCCTTATTTTGACTTGAGCGTGAGGACCCTAAGAGAACTCTGAACTTGGCAGTGGTGAACTGGTAAGAGAAGCATAAAAGCTTTCTGAGCTTGTCAGTTCCCCTCGTGAGTCCACACACAGCCCAGCTGCATGCAGGGTTATTCATTCTCGTGTTTGTTCTTGTCATCTGGAGAAGGAACAGCAATACAAACACCAAAGGGAACAGGTGGGTCCCAATGACTCCATGGGAAGAAGCAACAACCATGGGCATCTGGCAGGGTGACGAACACTTCATTTCCAACATGCCTCACTCCTGACCACAGAGCCCGCAGGTCTGCAGACAGCTTCACAAGACTCAGTGTGTTCCTACTCCTCCGCCTGTTCAGACCCTCTCAACACGGCAACACAGTCAAAGGGTCCATTTGCATATAAGCTGCTCACTGCAGAATGAGGGCTCCCCACATCTGCCAGTTGGAAAAGGCCCCGCCCAAAAGCAGGCTGACCCAATCTCCTGGAGGATTCCTGCTTCCCCTATACATTGATACTGATGACTGGCTTGGGACACTCTTACATTGACGGGGTGGCAGGAATGCCACCACAGTTGTGCCATGTGGCCTATTCTGTGGGGACTCTGCCAGCTTGGCAGCCTCGGCATGGACAGGCTGATATTCTTGATGCTCTGAGACTACATGTAAATTTTACAGCTTGGTCATACAGAGGAGAAACTTTAGAAACACTCCCCTCCAACCCTGACAGTTTCTTCCCAGCTTCTCCTCTGCCTGGCTAGTGCTGCACTCTATGTATGTCCCCAGCCCCCAGCCTTGGCTGTCACTGCTTTTTGTCCCTCCCTCTTTCTTTGGACACCTCCATCACCTCAGTGACTCTCAAGTCAGCCTTTCCCACTAGTGTACTGGGCACTTGTATCCCAAAGATGCTCCAAACCCCTAAGTGAGAGGCATCTCCATGATTTCAATGCCAAAGTCAGACTTGAAAATTCCCCCAACAAGAATCTATTCTTAGAATATCCTCAATGCTTTTCACTCACATTATAGCAACCTACAGTGACCTGTGCAGTGAACACGCAATACTAGCTTGGGCTGGACCGACACAGCAGCAGCCTAGAGCAAATTCCCTAGGCAAAGTGGACTCCAGGCCATACCACCAGCATTTCTGCAATATTCCCAATATTATACCTACCTCCTAGGGAGGCTACAAGCACACCAGATTCACACTTCTGAAATGTACTTTCTTACAGCTCCTATCCTGCGACACATCCTATGCAAATGAAAGCGTTTGTTTCATTGCAAGCATGCCTCTTTGTTTGCATCTCACTCAGCATCTGCAAAGGAATAATGAGCAAGTGGGGAGGACTGGAAAGAGGGAGGGGACTAAAGAAGAGAAGCATGAGTCAGCCTTGCAGCACAATGTCGCAGGAGGGCCTGTGCTTTGCCCAGTGCCTCCTGACTAAACATAGATCTAAGGACAGAGGCTGCCTCCTGCCCCAGGTCAGACAGGAGCTACCTGGGTGGATAATGGAGACTGGTATGTTGCAGAAGGACAGAGTCCAGCAATGCAAGACATGATCCTTCTCACCCCAAACGCCATTGCAGTTTCACTTATTTTTAACCCTCTCCACTCCTGGCCGTGTAGCGTGATCTTTAGTGATGTCCTGAACAACTCAGTAGTGACTAGGGCTGTGGAGCCTCTTGACAATCCACCACAGCAGTTCAAGATAAAGGGCTCTTAGTTATACGGGTCAATAACACCCTTGGAGGCAAAAAGCCTCCAATGTGGGCTCAAGTGGGCCCTGGCAGAGCACAAGGCAGCCAGCCCACTGCAACCCTGGGCTAAACTTAATTGCTCTCGGGGAAAACATGGGTTTTCTCATTTCAGCAGAAACTATATTTAACAGCGTTTGGAGTAAAAGTGACAGTGGGTGAGGGGAGAAACACATTTCTGCTGACCCTCCGCATGGGGGTCTGAACAGTGACCTACTTATTCAGTCCCCCTGCCACTGTCCCTCTCAAGGGCGTGGCAGTCCCCAAGGGGTGAGTTACTCTGCAAAGAAGCATTTCAATAACATTCAAATGACAGCCGCAAATCACTGCAGCCATGCGATGTGCTGCCCAGTTCCTCAGAGAACTCCTCAAGTCAGGCCTCCCTTCATTAATGGCACCAACTTTCCCCCAGGGATTTGAGCAAACCTCTGCAGCAGGTTACGTACTTTGGGATCCACCTTTCTCAAAAGCACCTCAGGGGCTCCTCAGAATGGTCAATGGGGGCTGCCATCTTTCTGCTTCCTATCTGGGTGGGGGAGTGTCTGGCACCACCATGTGCCGTACTGGCACAGAGTCCAAAACTGAGAAGAAATGCTCACTTCCCATTGTCCCACTTTCTTCCTCAGAGGTGATGCAGGCATTGCTGAGGAAGGGAACTGTGTCCAAAAGCAGAGGGAGTCACATTCGACCTGCTGATTCTCCACCCTCAGATCTGTGGGGATGGCAGGTTGCTCAAAAGCCATGCCGTCCTCCAGAACACATTGCAACAATGACAATTGCAAAGGGTGTGTTGCAGCAGCCTCTGTTCAACACCAGAGCCAAGAATGCATAACCCTGAGACCTTAAGGCACATTCAGGAGGGAATTCACCAGCCAATTCCCTCAGCAGTTCTGCTCTCCCTGCTCCCTGTCCCATCTCCAGGGGGGACAGGCTACTAGAGTAGGAAGTAAACATGGAGTCTGGCTCACAGCCGAGACAAATGGGCACATGACAAAAGCAAATGAAGAATAGATGACAGCAGTATGGGTGACCAGGTATCTCAAGTCCATCA
The DNA here is from genome assembly GCA_907164525.1 of Lophiomys imhausi. NCBI lineage: Eukaryota > Metazoa > Chordata > Mammalia > Rodentia > Muridae > Lophiomys > Lophiomys imhausi. The sequence goes on along the minus strand of CAJQZJ010033039.1, from coordinate 1,464,419 downwards.
CATATGTGTAAGGGCTCTAGGAAGAGAGGTCAGAATCCAGGGCCAAACCTTTGAGTCTCTGTAGAGTTAGGTAGGTCCTGTGAGTGTGTCACACAGTAAGCCTCTGAGAAACCAGCCAGAGAACCATGTGTGTGGCAGGGAGGCTGGATTAGCATAAGGAGACAAGAGGATCTGGGGGTACAGTGTCAGCAATGGCCAAAGTTGAGGGTTGTATGGTGGGGACAGGGCAAGTTCAATCTTAAATTCAAGAGAAACCTGGCATTTCAATGTTTTAATCAGATGGCATTTACTTGTTTTACAGTGGCAACTACTTTACTTAAAAACAAATGGGAAAAACTCATTGTCTGGTCACATCAGGAGCAGAAGAATTAGGTCTGTCCACAGGTTGTAAGTTTCTCAAATGTGTCCCTAAACCAAGGGGAGGGCACCATACTGCCCAGCCTTCCAGCATGCTGGGAGAGGCCCTGAGATCAGCCATGTCTCCTCTCTGGCTGCACTTTGCTTTTCCATGTTACAAGATAGTTCACAGGGGACCAGACCTAGAAATAATAAAGGCAATATATAGCAAGTCAGTAGCCAACATCAAATTAAATGGAAGAAAACTTAAGGCATTTCCTCTAAAACCAGGGACAAGGCAAGGATGCCCACTCTCCCCATATCTCTTCAACATAGTATTTGAAGTTCTAGCTAGAGCAAGACAACTAAAGGAGATCAAGGAGATGCAAATTGGAAAGGAAGAAGTCAAAGTATCCCTATTCAGAGATGATTGTATACATAAGTGACACCAAAAATTCCACCAGAGAACTCCTACAACTGATAAACACTTCAGCAAGGTGGCTGGATACAAAATTAATTCAAAAAAAATCAGAAGCCCTTCTTTATACAAAAGATTAATGGGCCCAGAAAGAAATCAGGGAAACAACACCCTTCACAATAGCTACAAACAATATAAAATACCTGAGGGTAACTCTAACCAAGCAAGTGAAAGACCTGAATTACAAGAACTTCAAGTCCTTGAAGAAAGAAATTGAAGAGTGCATCAGAAGATGGAAAGATCTCCCATGTTTATGGATAGGTAGGATCAAAATAATAAAAATGGCATCTACAAAAAACAATATACAGATTCAATGTAATTCTTATCAAAATACCAACACAATTCTTTATAGACCTTGAAAGAACAATTCTCAACTTCATATAGAATAACAAAAAAACCCAGAATAGTTAAATCAATCATGTACAATAAAAAACATCTGGAGGTATCACCATACCAGATTTCAAACTATGCTACAGAGCAATAGTAATAAAAACAGCATGGTACTGGTATAGAAACAGACCAGTTGATCAATGGAATCAAATCAAAGACCTAGAAATAAACCCATACACTTATGGTCACTTAATTTTGACAAAGAAGCCAATGCCATACAAAGGAAAAAGGGAAATTCTGGTCTAACTGGATAGCAACATGTAAAAGAATTCAAAGAGACCCTTATTTATCACCTTGCACAAAACTCAGGTCCAAGTGGATCAAAGACTTTAACATAAAACTGGACACACTAAATCTAATAGAAAAGAAAGTGGGGAAAAGCCTAGAACTCATTGGCACAGGTGACAACTTCCTAAACAGAATACCAATAGCTCAGGCTCTAAGACCAACAATCAATAAATGGGACTTTATGACATTAAAAAGGTTCTGTAAGGCAAAGGACACTGTCATTCGAACAAAACGGCAATCTACGGCTTGGGAAAAGATCTTTACCAACCCCATATCCAACAGAGGACTAAAAACCAAAATTTATAAAGAACTCAAGAAACTAAAAACCAAGAAACCAAATAATCCAACCAAAAAATGGGGTACAGAGCTAAACAGAGAATCCACAAAAGAGGAATCTCTAACGGCCAAGAGACACTTGAAGAAATGCTCAGCATCCTTAATCATCAGAGAAATGCAACCTAAGATGACTTTGAGATTCCATCTCTCACCTGTCAGAATGGCTAAGATCAAAAACTCAAATGACGCACATGCTAGCGAGGTTGTGGGGAAAGGGGAACACTCCTCCATTGCTGGTGGGAGTGCAAACTTGTACAACCACTATGGAGGTCAGTCTGGTGATATCTGAGAAAACTGAGAACTGCACATGAAAGTTGTCCAACTAGGGGCTCAAGAATGCCAGAAGAATGAACAAGGCAAGTGGAGTCCGGAGGCCTCAGGCCGTGAAGTATACATAGGAGGAGACTATAGAAGTGAGGCTCAGCTGGTGGAGAAAGCTGACCTCAAGTTTAGCAGTTTAAACAGGCTGGTTTCATAAACTGGCCACAATCTAGTGGTTGAAATAAACTGGCCATACAAACTGTTAAGGTTAGGCCCAGCTGACACTAAGTGCTGAAAGGACTGTCTACAGCGATTGCTGTAACCAGACTACTAAAGTCAAATTTTCCCACACAGACCTATACTAAGAATATTAATATCCATTTAAAAAGGTTAAAATAGTACTGGTTAGGTGTTTTTAGATATTAAGTGTTTATAGGTACTAGATTATAAAATATAGATGTTTTATAAGTGTTGGTTAAATACTAATAAAGTGTTTTAAATAAAAATTTTCTGTTATGCATTTCTTTAGTTGAAAAATGAATATGTAAAAAAAAGAAAAGAAAAATGAATATGTGTGTGTGTACATGCATGGATATTTGTGTGTGTCTGGGTGTATATGTGCCTGTTTGTGTGTGTGTATCTGTGTGTTTGTGTGTGTCTGTGTAAATTTGTGACTGTCTGTATGTGTGTATCTGTGTATGTGTATATGAGAGTCTGCTTGTGTATGTGCATGTGGGTGTGTCTGTGTGTCTGTATGTGTGTGTGAGAGTGTGTACATGTGTATATACTTGTCTGTGTATGTGTGTGTGCATGAATGTGTCTGTGTGTATCTGTGTCTCTCAGTGGCATGGCTCTTCATTAAGGATGCTGGTCTCATGGTCTTCTATGAGCAACACAGATATAAAGCATCGTGGGTATCCCTGCGGATATGTGCAAGACTTGGTTACAATTGACCGCTCTGAAACCCCAAATAAGAGCCACCTCAGCTTTCACCCTGAAGTCTCATCTTGCTCACAAAAGACAGGAGAGGTTAGCTTAATTTGCAACCTCAAGGAAAGCCAAAGGGACAAGGCTATTTCGTGTTGTAGGAGTCTAGCCCAGGGTTTAGTCAACATCCTACTTCCCAAATCTTCTGCTGAAATTCCCTTTGTCCTTTAACCCCACAAAATTGGACCCTGAGTTCTATGTGCTAATCAGGAATAGAAAATTCTCTCTCAGAATTCAGTAGCCCAGCATGTGAGAATAAACACTAGACTGGGGTGGCTGAACTGCTGGAGCCAGCTGGGAGACCCTGTGTCTTTCAGGGACCATCTTCTCTCAGATTCTTGCTACCAGTTCTTTTAGGGCTGGCCTGATAATTCTCTTTACAAATAAGAATAAAGCCCAAACTGGTAGAGCTCAGTGGGAAAAACTAACTCCCAACAGATCCCCCAGCTGGAGCTGTCTCTGAGAGATGACTAGTGTTCCTTATGATGTAATGCTGTGGTCTTCCCCAAGAATGGACACCCAGACCCTGCACTGCTCATAACTGAACAGCGGGGAGATGTGCTGTCCCAACTCATGCCTTTTAAATAGGGGAAAAAGCATCTCCCAACACACAGTGCATTAGACTTATTTCTTTTCACAAAACCGCAGAACAACCAGAAGTTGTGAATGGCCCTCTCAGCTACAACAGAAGGACCTTCTCAGGGCAGTGAGTAACTGTCTGTCTGATCAAAGTTCAACACGGAAATTCTGAGCACATCCAACCGACAGAGTAGAAATCAGCCCATTTATGGTTACAGCATCACTGGTTACAGCGTGAATAGTCCAGGTATTTGTCTGTATACTGTTTTAAAGAACCCCGGTGGAAGGAAATTCTAATTTTGTCCCAGAAAATTATATAGACACAGACAAAAGGTTCTCAAATGAGATTCTCAGACTGACCTGTGGGGACCCATGGGCTTTTTCCTAAGGCGTTTCACACCTGGGACTTCCACAAGGAGAGTGTATTAGAAATAATGTCATTACCTTCACATACTCAGAGGCCATGAAAACACAGGGCCTCGTGATCTTGGGTATCTTAACTGCAAGGACATAAAAGCTCCAGGCAATGAAGACACTTGAGGCAGAGGGACTGGCTACTGACAAGGCACCATTTCAAAGCTCTGCTCAAATACACCTTGCCTAACCACAGCACCGGGAAGTGGGCCCGTGGAGTCTGCAAGCAGAGGCACCAATGTGGTGTGGGGCAAGCACCAAGGAACCTGCCATCATCTCAGAGAACAGAGCTGCTAGGCCAGAAAGACAACTTCTGCCACAATAACGGACAATTCCGAACTGCCATCTTTTTCTAAAGTCAGGACATGTAAACTGCCTCCTCCTCCTCCTCTTTTTTATAAATTACATTTATTTTTTTAACATTTTAAAAAAATAAAAGGTTTTGAACTTCATTTTAAGACAATTTATAATTAAACTGGAAGTCACTAAAGTCTGTGGTGGTGATAGTCAAGATTTCTTCCTTGAGACTATGACCCAAGGGTAGGAAACATCAACACCTTAGAAATTAAAAAAAAAAAGGCTTCTTTCTTTTGATCTACCAATCCAGCTCACTGGATAGAGGCACCCGCTCCCAAGCCTGACGACCTGAGTTGAACCCCTAATACTCACATGGTGGGGGGAGAAAAACAACTCCCGTTAAGTTGTCCTCTGACTTCCACACACGCACTGTGGCACATACACATACATGCAATCACATGCAAATAAATACATGTAATAAACATTTAAACTCCTGAACAGAGGACCATCAAGCATGTTCATGCAGACATGAGGTCTGCAAGGTCCAGGTTGGAATGTGCACTTCAGCACCACAGATAGCTCCCAGGCCATCTCCACAGCACCCCAGACCCCAGACACTGCGCGCCCTAAAGGAAGCAGAGCTCCACCGCACGCCCCTAAAGGAAGCAAGCAGAGCTCAGTGTCCAGGAGCATGCCCCATAACAGGTACTCACACAAAGAAGGGTACCAGCTGCACCAGGGTCTCCTTCTTGGGGTTGGCAGCAAACTCGGGCACCATCTGGATGACCTTGTTCATGACACTACGCAGGTAATTCTGGAGTTGCTTTCGCCGCTCTTCCACAAACTTGGCATCCTAGGAACACAGGTAGAACGTATGCACTCAGTAATTTGCTTCATAAGCTCAGAGGGGATCTTGTCCAACATGCACCCATCAGGTGACACCTAGCAGAGGCTCAGTTGTAGCATGTGCAAGGTATTGTGTTCCACCTCCAGCACTGCCCAAGGTGAGGTGGGCACCAGCCAAAGGGGACTGCTATGCACAACTGGTCTCCATGGCTTCACATGAGCTATGGGAAAAATGCCTGGGACACTATTTTTATTAAGTGTTGGAAAGGCAGAGTCAATACCTGTGTACACTGTGGTTCATAAATGAATGAGTGAGTGAATGAATAATCGAATGAATGAATCACCATGTGCAGCTGTTGTTTCTTTGGTGCCCCAAGAGTCTAGGTGCAGCATCAGAGGCCAGGGACAGAACAATGAATACAACCAATTACTGCAGCAGCTCTGGTGGATTCACAGGCCAGCAGAGGCAGTATATTGTACCCAGTAACCACACGGGCATATGTGGTTGGTAGTCACATTGCTAGCCTATGGAGTACATGCTTTAATTTGTCTTCTCAGTTTTTAAAAGTATGAACCTGTCACTGGTTCTAAATGTGGCTAAAGCTGTGTGGCACAGCCCTAAAGGCAGGCACAGAGCCACAGTCGCACCACTGGGAGTGCACTTGGGGGCTCAAAGGCTCCACATTCCTCACTCAGCCTTACTTCATCCTGTGTCTGTCTGGTCTCTACAGGCGGGGGCTAAGCTCCCCAGACAGTCAGCTGTGTTTGTGTGATGGTCTGATGCCTTGCCATTACATTCTCTCCTACCTGCACAGCCCTGCCTAGGTGTGTCCTGGCTCATGACAAACCTCCTGTCTCTGCCTTCCCAGTGATGGGATTACAACCATGTGTCATCATACCCAGCTCTTTTTTTTTTTTTTTTAAGGAAGTGAGCTAAGATTTTTTTCTTTTAGTTGGCCATATTTTAAAGAATGAATTAACTCCCCAGCTCCTGTTGAACAGTTCAAACCTGAGCTAATCAGAGTGAGCAACGGCACTTCTCAAGTATCCTATGTCCCATGATCCCTGTGAACTGTATTGTTAAAAGACTACCAAGGTTGGCGACAGGTTTAGACAGGAAGAACTAGCCCAAGGCCCTAAATGAGACGTGAGCAGGGACTCAGGTCTTTAAGAAGCAATTTCAGATTCCTCAACTCAGATGTCAACCCCCAACCTTCAGAGGAAACCTCTTCTAGCCTCTCACCAGAAGGCACCTGTATTCAGTTCACACAAGGCCCACTTCCTTTGGCTTTTGGCAGAGGCCACCTGCTGTGTGGACAGTGGGATGCCTGTCACCCTCAGTACCAAGGCAGGCTGCCTGACTTTTGACGCCTGCTGCCAACAGCTCTTGTTCTGGTCCTCCGCCTGCGTCTCCATACACCATGTGCTCACAGGTGTGGGAGACTATGTGCTGGCAACTTGGGAAGGTCCCGTGGTCCACTCTGTAAACAGTGATGCTTTTACTTTATTAAGAAGAGATGGCAGGTTCTCAGGTGTCCCCAATCACCCTCATTTAATAAAACAGTTGCTTTGTCATTTTGACTTTTTCACCGTGCATTGCCAAGGACTTAAAGCCAGGGCCTCATGCATGCTAGGAAAGTGCTCTGGCTCTGAGCTATATCCCTACCCATGTTAACATAGCTATAGGTGGGGATGGTGTTGCATTAGTGTAATCCCAACACTTGGGAGGGGGAAGCAGAAGGCTCAGAATGCCAAGGTCAGCCTTGGCTATGTAGCAAGTCTGAGGAATGCCTGGGTTACATGAAACTCTGTGTCAAAAACAGGACAGTAAAATAAATAACCAACAATTAGAGCCACTTGATACTTCATTCTTAAATACTTAGTATATAATTCTAGAAAATTAGAACATGTTCCTATGCAAACAAACATCACTATTATCTCCAACAAAGAGAATGTTCATGGGATGGTATTATTGACTAGTGTATCTGTAATGGTGAAGTCCACATTTTCTTTCTTTTTTAAAAAACATTTTTAAAAAGATTTATTTACTTATTTAATTTATGAGTGCTCTATCTACATGTACGCCTGCAGCCAGAAGAGGGCACCAGATCACATTATAGATGGTTGTGAGTCACCATGTGGTTGCTGGGAATTGAACTCAGGACCTCTGGAAGAGCAGCCAGTGCTCTTAACGGCTGAGCCATCTCCCCAGCCCCTGAAGTCCAAATTTTCAAAGGAGCCTGTTGCTTCTGGACGCTTTTCTTGTTTTCTCATATTGTTACTGAGACAGGTCCACATTTTGTATGCTAGGCTGGCCTTCCACTTTTGATCCTTCTGCCTCAGCCTAGAGTTCCAGTGCCACAGTTACAGGTGTGTACTGTCACGCCCAAATTGCAAGTGTGGATGGAGGTGTCAAACCCAGACCTCAGCCAGAAGCTCTCTTGAAGGCTGAGGGAGTGTGGACAGGTGGCGTCGGTCCTTCTCATGAAGAAGTCAGTCCCTGCCATTTTTACCACCAGTGCTGACAGGATTCCATGGACAAAGTTTGACCCAGAGGCATATTTTGCACGTGGATGAGGTTGACCCATAGGCATGTTTTTCATGGACTGATCAATGTTTGAAAAGATTAAAGCAGGGGATTTCGTAGAAACCCAGATCTCTGGCTTCCCTTTCAAACCCAGCAGCCTTGTTGTCTTGTCTTCATAACACCTGCCAGCCACTCGCCTGCTTCCTTCTTAATGCTTCTCACCCCAGCCCTCCACTGCATATTTCACACAGCTTGAGCCTTGTCTGTCTAGTTCCTCCTTCATCATAAGATACACACACAGTGCCTAAGAGGAACAAGAACCTTTTAAAAAAATAATGGCTGAAACAACAAATATAGGAGCTACATCAGGAGGGCAAGACTGATGGCCAGAGAAACCTGTATAGAGGTCATGGTCCATGACCAGTTGAGAAAACACACAGATCCCAAGAAGGATGGGATGGAGAAGGCCAGGCTGGCTTAGAAGCAAGTCCTTGGT
>CAJQZJ010033039.1:1423336-1451039 GCA_907164525.1 Lophiomys imhausi | reverse complement strand
CACACACACACACACACACACACACACACACACACACACACACACACCAAAAGAACAAAAACAAACAAAACAAAACACAAAACAATAACAAATAGGAATAGGATTTGGCATATGACCATGGCAGAGTTTACTACTTTTCCTGGGCTACCATGGAAATGACACTAGCAGACAGAAAGGAGTAGAGATTGGAGATCAGGGTTTGCAGGAGCCCTGGAGCCAGTCCTGCCTGCAGCCTGATCTTCACCTGCTACAGGGCACTCTGAGCTTATGCTCTGCTAGTTGGGGGGGGGGGGGGGGCGGTGTCTGCTCGGCTCTATGCTGAAGTTTGGGTCCTTGGAGGCAGGTCAGAGAATGTGCAGGTTGCGGGTTCCCTCTTCTCTGAACTTCCCCCACCCTAAAGCCCTCCCCTCAGGCTCAGTTTCCTCCCAGGATTCCACACTGAAGCCAAATCTTTTCTCCCAGCTGGTGGTGCCTGTACCCTGCGCTGTAACTCAGCCTCTTAAAAATACACACAAGCCAGGCTATTTCCAACCAGAGCCTCCTACCCCATCATTTACCTAGCACCTGTTTCACAAAAGGAAATTCAGTAGGAAAAATAAGGAAGAGGCAAGAGAGAGAGAGGAAGCTCCAAGCAGCAGTGGTGGGTGGTGGTCCCCAGAGGGTCAAGGACGGTGACCTTGATGTCTGGGGTAGGGACTCCAGCAGGGTACTGCATGGTCCTGGCAGAGACCATCAGCTCCTCTTCAGAATGATGAATTCCAAGTTACGGAACAGACACTCAGGAACAAGAAGAAAAGCCTTCCTATTGAGCACACTCGCTGGAGCCATGGCCCAGTACTTACCGGGGCTTCGTGCTAATTCATCAATCCACAGGTCTACCAGCGGGTCTCCTGGCTACAGCAAGTGCAAACTCACAAACTTAAGGATGCTCCAAGACAGTAGCTGTGGCTGTTCTGTGAGCTGACAAGTGCCTGTGACTTCCAGGGGTGACTGAGTCCCAGGAGCCACAGCTGCTGCTAAGGTTTCATAACTTAAGTCCTCCAGTGAAGTTTACTTTATCCAGAGAGTGACTGCTTTGATTTGAATCAGAGATGCCCCTCACAGGTTCCTGTATCTAGACCCTTGGCTCCCAGCTGCAGATACTGTTTGGGGTTGTTATAGAAAAGTCAGGATGAGATCCAGCTGGAAGAAGTAGATCATCAGGGTCAGGGCCTTAGGGTTATGTTCACCTCCTATTTCCTGTCTCTCCCACTGGTTTGTGGTTGGTTATGATGTTCAACAGCCTCCTTCACATGCTCCTGCTACCATAAAGTTCTGCAAATACATTGAGCCAATGATGCATGGTCTGAGGCCCATTAGACTATGCGCCCTTTTGGAAAGCTGACCCACAAATCCAATAGGTAGCCTCCTGTTTGATCCCCACCTTTGCTTTTTCTTTTCTCCCTTTCTGTCTCCTGCCTGCCTCCTGCAGTGGAGGAAGAGAACCATCTTAGAGCACTTCCTGGGACTCTCATGGAAGGCCTTCCTCTGGAGCAGAGGTAGACTGGGCGTCTTGGCCCTCTCACTGGTGCCATTTCCTTGAGTGAACAGCAAATCCTACTGTCAGCTTGGCTTGGTGGTGCTGATGATGCCTCAAATACAGTCAAACCCAACAGCTGCCCCTGTCCAGTGGGTGGCGCTGTGTTTCCCCCTTTCAGTTACTGATTCCATCAGTGCCATAGTGACAATATGGCTAACAAACAGAAGTATGATTCGGTTCCGGACCCCAGGATAAGAACTGGGCTAGATAGTCAGGCTGAGCCTTGCTCTGGCCCCTCTGGGCCTCAATTTCTCCATCTGTAAAATGGGGTCCACTAGGGGGACCTGATGAGAGTGGTGGGCAGTGGGTGGCATTATCAGGCACCTGGGCCAGGTGATTCAGGGCATCACACATTCTACCTTGACTTGGCAGACACCAGTAGCAGAGGTTTCTGAAAGCTTCCTGTGGGACCAATATTTACATGACCTCAGGAGCAAGGTGCCATTATCTTTCTGCTTGAGAACACTGAGAATTATACACTGATGCTGAGATTGGAACTATATGCCCTAACCCTAGAGCCCCGCACCTCAGAGTTCCAAGGCAGAAGACCTCCCATGCAGACCAGTCTGACCTTCCTCCAGCGCTAGCCTTGGTGGAAAAGCTTGCACACCTGTCTTGGGTTTCTGCCTTCTGGTCACATGTGTCCTGAGCCTGGACATGGCAACTCTAATCTCCAGAGAGGACAGGCATCTTCTCATCTCAGGTGCAGGAAAGGACTGGGGACCCAGTGCATGTGTGAACTCAAGTATGGCCAGCACAGGTCTTGTGCTAAGCCCGCCTACCCACGGTAACATCCCTGATAATGGTGACAGGCTCACGGCCTCTCAGTTAGGCAGTCCTCACTCACCCTGACTCTTGATAGCTCAGACCCTCTGCTACAGCTCCACCTGGTCACTGCAGAGCACTAGGCACCATGGAGACACCTTTATTATAGGCTGGTTTAGAGTCTCCTATCTCTCCTGGGCTGAACACTCCATGGTGCAAGGTGAGCCCTTCACCTGGGAAGTGCGGGCCCCCGGGTGCTACCTGGCTCTGAGAGGCTGCCTGGTTCAGCCTGAGAAGGTGACACAGGACACAGAGCCCCCTCCTGGTGCACAGATGTCAGCAGGATTCTGAGGTGGAACAAGAAAGTCAAGGAAAGACATGGCCCAGCTTGGGAACTGCCTCATCAACCTGCACACCCGTAAGTTCTCTGGAGCACAGCGCCACCCACTGGACAGGGGCAGCTGTTGGGTTTGACTGTATTTGAGGCATCATCAGCACCACCAAGCCAAGCTGACAGTAGGATTTGCTGTTCACTCAAGGAAATGGCACCAGTGAGAGGGCCAAGACGCCCAGTCTACCTCTGCTCCAGAGGAAGGCCTTCCATGAGAGTCCCAGGAAGTGCTCTAAGATGGTTCTCTTCCTCCACTGCAGGAGGAAGGCAGGAGACAGAAAGGGAGAAAAGAAAAAGCAAAGGTGGGGATCAAACAGGAGGCTACCTATTGGATTTGTGGGTCAGCTTTCCAAAAGACTGACCTGCCTGTCCCAACGAGGTCTGGGTCTATTACCAGGCACACAACGCCAATTGTGATGGCCTGTGGGTGAAGGCCCAAGAGACACTTCACTGCTGGCATCTGATGGCCCTGTCACTTCTATGTCCACTCTTGTGTTTCAGGGGATGATAGGTAATTGCACTCCTATTGACAACAAAGGAAAGTTTGTGTTTGTGTGCACACGTAGGTGCGTGCCTGTGTGCCTGTGTAAAAGAGTCTATGTTGTGCTATTTCAGACATCACTATCATCTGGGTCATGCTTCCAACACAGCTCAGACACAGCTCTTACCCACTTTCTGGAATTCAGAAATAATTGAAGGTCCCCTGTGTGAGCACCGATGTGCACAGAATCCCTCCCTGGGCCTTTGGGAGCATGGCTCTTAAGCAGTTAGTTCTCTGCTGTACACAAACTGACACACAGTTGCTACTCAAGAAAGAGATGGCAGACAACAGGGTGAAGGTCTATCGTTTAGGCAGGATTTATTCATGAACATGACTTGGCTGGTCTCAGTTATCAAGAACAAGTCTGGCATGGCACGGAACCCCAGCATGAAGCTACCACAAAAGCAATTGTTACTTCTGCTTGTGGTTCTTCACGGATACAAAACAAGCCAAGAAGGGAGGCCATGTTTGCCTCAGAAGGATCGTGCCTGACAAAAAAGCCAGCTTAGAAAAAAAGCAGGCAGAGCAAGAAACTATCAGACAGAAAACAGGAGACAGTGAGTTCTCAAGAGAGTGCCCTGGACTCCTAGATCCAGCCATGCCTGAAGTCAGATTCTGTTCCACAAACCAATACATTTGAATTATGTTGTTGCGGCTACATAGTGAGATGCTGTCTTTAAATAACAAGCAGAAATTAGATGAAAAAAGAAATTATTCCCTTCAAGAAGCCTGCCCTGAACCTCCAACGTGACAAAATTCAGAAGCTGTCACAGCAGGATGTGGTCTGTGAAGGCAGCAGGGCAGACAGGCTCATGCCTGGGAAAGACTCTCTGCACTGGGTACCAACCAATGGCTGCTACAGAAAACATGAGTTCAAGAGGAAGTCCTGCTTGGTTGCTGCGGAGTCCTGTCCCCTCAGTTGCCACTATGAGTTTGCATCACCATCACTGTCAATGCCCTTAGTATGAGGCACAAAGCAGATCTCAGGAGGAGTGTGGCCTTTGAGCCATCAGCTGACAAGTTCTATCCTGGGCTTCTGTCCACAGCACTGTTCTAGACCAGCATCATCAGTGTGGGCCTCACTTTCCTGAGGGCCTCAGCTCCACCAGGTTGTCCCTGCCTTACAAGTCTCCTTACAGCCTTCAAAGGCTCTCGCAAGCTTGCTCTGGCATGTGCTCCTAGGTCTCCTGCACACTGACTCCAACAACCACCTAGCAGGAACTCCATTTTCCATCTACAGTCATCCCATCCTCCCCCTGGAGACACCCAGTCCTCCCCCCTGAAGACACCCTATCCCCCCCGCAGACACCCCCCCCCCCCCCTGCAGACACCCTATCCCCCCCTGCAGACACCCCATCCCCCTGCAGACACCCTATCCACCCCCTGTAGACACCCCATCCTCCACCTGAAGACACCCCATCCTCCACCTGGCAGTGACACCTCTAAACTGCCAATGACAGCATATTATCCTTTGCTGAAGTTTCTGTGGCTCTCTCCTGGCACACAGGTGTCCATGTTTACAGAAACAAACCACTAAGCATGCAGTCAGGCTAATGCTACTAAGAGAAAAAGGAAGCAAGAGAGCTATACTCAAGGGAGGACTCAAGCTGAACCTCACAGAGAGGAAAGACCCACTATGGGAGGAGTCAGGCAAAAAGCAGAAACTGTGCATGCCAAGGTCCTGAGGCAAGAAAGGGATTGAGGGCTCATGGTGTCATCCTCTGAGGTGTGCCACGGAGATTAAATGAGAGTATGCACATGAGCAAAGCCCATGTTTTGTGAGCAATACCTGTGTGTAGCCAGCACAGGCGTGGCCATTCTTATTAGGACAGCCCTGCTGATGTGAACAGGGTTCTGTTTATTTCCTGCTAATCAGAAGGCTGCCTGGCTCATGGGGAAAACCACGAGCTAGATCAAAGGCTCCTTTGTGACTCAAAACAGTTCCATTTTCAGCGGCTTATGAGGATCAGGCACTGGCTCAAAAGAGCTTCAAAACTCATTACAAAAAAAAGAACTGCACCTTCCCTCAGAAGGCAGAGGCCCCAGGAAACTAAATGATGAGAATGTTCTGGGGGTGAGCCTAATGCCTCTGTGACCTGGGAGAGAAATAGCTCTCCAGAAAAAGTCCCCTGCTACTCAGGATGCAAAGCCTCCACAGCCATTCCACAAGAGCACTGGAAGGCCGGTGCCATGGCTACTCTTGGCTGTCAACTTGACCAGCACTCCAGTGGCTGGCATACCTGTGAGAAATCTTTTCCTACTCAGATCATTTGAAGTGGGAAGACCCACTTCTAATCTGGATATGGAGGCAGGAAAACACACCTCTAACGGGGCCACACCTTCTGCTGGCACTCTATATGAGGACATGGATGAAGGAAATGCTCTATATGAGGATATGCTCTTTTCCTGCATCCTCCCACTTGGTGGCAGGTCCATCCCTTGACTGGCATTAGAGCCTACTTCTTCAGCATTCCAGCATATACAGAAGCCCAGCTCAGACATCCAGCCTAATGGACTGAGCAACTACTGAATTCTTGGACCTTCCACTGACAGGTAAGTAGCCAGTATTGTACTAGCTGGACCATAGCCTGTAAGTCATTCCAATAATCCTCTCTCTCTCTCTCTCTGTGTATGTGTGTGTGTGTGTGTGAAGACAGATACACACATACACACACACACTCTGTAAGTTCTGTTCTTCTAGAGAAACCTGATGAGGTCATTATTCACCCAGGTATTCCCTTAAAGAATGCTCACTAAAGAACATGATTTTAGGGAGATGGCTGTGGCTGTGGGCAGAAATGCCTCAGGACTATGAGTACCTGAGTCAATTCCCAGTACCCAACTGAAAAATCCTGGCATGGAGGCATGTATTTATAACCCGGGGAGGGGGGAGGGGAGGAGAGACAGACATCCCTGAGACTCTCAGTGGCCAGTTAGTCAGACTGATTAAATAGCCCAGGTCAACGAGAGACTCTGTCTCAGAAAACCAAGGTGGGTTGTGCCTGAGCAAAGAGACCCAAAGTTGACCTCTGGTGTCCGTGGACTTGCACACATGCATGCATACACAAAGAGTACAGGTTCTTCCATGTAGAGAAGTGAAAATCTAGCCTCTGCTTATATGAGACATATGCAAGCCTCCAGTACATGGGCTCCTGAGAAGTTACTGCAAGAGGTGGGGCTCTTCAATAGGGCTGACTGACTGGCAGGCAGAGAAGCAAGCATGTAAATGAGTGGTTACAACATTAAGGGGGCTGTGCCAGAGGTCAGGGTAGACACAGCACACACAGGGAGGAGACAAGGTCCAGTGCTCAGGAATAAAGGAGTCCACGAGGAGACAAGACATGTCTTAATAAAGCAATGTGAAGACAAAGGATGATGCCTGCCACACACAGATCCTGAAACCAGGAGGAAGGCCTTGCCAGCAGAAAAACAACCACAGGCTCACAAGGCTCATGAAACAATTTAACAGTTAATGTCACCCAGTGATCAGGAATCTGGGGAGGATCCAGCGTGGGCAAAACAGAAATAAAAGAGGTGCTGATGAGAAGGCAGGATCCACCTCCACCCACTGGAGGTGGACAAGTGAGGCTACCTTGGGGATCCATTTGACAAGAGTCCAACAATGGGATGAAGACATGAAGCTCGTCAGCCGGTAGCCTCGTGCCCAGTTCTATCCAGGGGAACAGAGTTCCAAGGAGACACAAGGTGGTGGTGGGCACAGGCTGACTCTGCTGCAGTGATGAAGCAGGCATGGCGGTGCACACCTATAATGCCAGCAACCAGGACGCTGAGGCAAGGGGATCATGGGTTCAAGGGCAATGTGGGGTAAAACATAGTGAGGAACTACCTCAAAAAAGACGGGGGCAGGGGGAACACTGTGTAAATGACTAAATCTCCGAATCTTGTCACACCATTGAAGAAGACAAGCTGGGAAAGGACGCTAAACGAGTGGCATCATTTATACAGAGTCATATAAAGAAATCAGTTTTATAACCCACCATGGAAGCACAAAGGCAGGGACAAAGGAACCAGCAGCTCCATGCTGCTCCCCTCTGGGGCAGGGGCTGCCGTGAGACCTCAGCTATATTTACGATGTTTAATTTCTAAACATTAACATTCATTCCATGCGGACGATGATATGTACTTTTTCAGTACAGCTTTCTGTGTACTCTGGGGACTATCAGAAAGTTTTGCAATATTTTTTTAGGAGCTTAGAAGTAGATAGGGCAAAATGTGCATGGCTGTTGATTCTAGGAAGTGGGAAGATGGCTGGTTTTCTTATTCTATGTGTTCCTTCCTTTCCCCTCTTTCAAGGAACCAGACTAGCTGGGTGTGGTGGCTCCTGCCTGTATTCCCAGTGCTGAATAGGCATGGGCCAGAAGAAGACTGGGCTACAGAGGGAGATCTTACTTCAAAAATTAAAATGAAAAAGGCAGATATTCACATTAAGTCTAGCAAGTCCATCTCTGAGTTCAGACCCCAGAAAGCAGAAGAGATGGTAGATGGTTAAACACACCATGATCTATAATTAGCCAACATCACCTGAGCATCTAGAAACAGAAAAGATACTTAAACTGTGGTGACTTTACAGCCTGGGATATTATACAGCAATGAAATGGAATAAGCAGGTATCCCATGCAGCAGCAGAGAGGAGTCTGACAGCAGTGGTGTGGAGAGAAAAAGCAAGAGAGTTTCAAGTTCAGAATTCCTCCATGTATGGTTCTCAGGCCTCAGATAATCCATGTCCTTGGCAATCAGGACCTGGACTGCGGTGCCCTGTGGAGAGAGGGACAGGGAGATGCGTCCCTGGTGCTGGCCTGTCCTGGCCCAGTGCTTCTTACAGATGCTGGAGTGCTTTCACAGACAGCACTTTCAGACTGGAAGCTGTACCCAGGTTTAAAACAACAATGACAGAGCCTGGCATCTCCATATTTGGGGTCTGGAGGCTCAAGGATCACTCCAGCTTAAGTTACAGAGTGAGGCCAGGCCAGGCTACACTACATAGGAAGGCCTGTCTCAACAAATACAACAAAAGCCATTCCTCACCAAGACGAGGAGAATGAAGGACAAAAGGAGTGATGTGCCACACAGAGGCCCAGCAGTGACTGTCCTCTTACTGGTGTAAATCACCTACACTAACCTACCTAAATCACCTACACTAACCTACCTAAATCACCTACACTAACCTGCTAAACCACCTACACCAGCACTGTAGGGGAAAGGGTGGGGAAGGCACAGGAGTAGGAGGTGCACTGTCCTACTGCATCCATGTCAGGTTGCAGAGCATCACTAGGAGGCAGGACCGGACTTTCAAGTGTCACATCGGCTCCACCAGGAACCCACCTCTTCCTAAGGGTTCCACAACTGTCCAGAACAGCGGCACCAATTGGGGACCAAGTGCTCAAACACATGAGTCTTGGGGGTGCAGGGGCATTTCATAGTCAAACCACAAAAGAAGCCAAATTCGTCAGGCTCCCTCTGGCTATGTTTTAAAGCTAGCATTGGGGCATGTATAGTGCATATGTGCAGTAGGTAACAGCCAGCCTGCAGGGACTGCATGCTCACAGGAATCTGAGCTGTCACATGCTGCCATGCAGCTATTCAACACAGAAACTGTGTGATTTGTTACACAGACAATGTCCCCCAGTGGAAGGACCTGAACAAGGCCTACACTATTTGTCTTTAGACCTCAGATATTCTGAAGGAGTCTGGCTATAGAGAAAACAGCAATTGAGCAGCCCAGAAAGCTGGAGCCAGTGAACTAAAATGCTGGGGATCAGCGATACTGGAAATACACATATTTTTCACCAGAATGCCAAAGACTGTGATACCCAGCCCTCCATATGAGTGGGAGAACTGGAGGGGAAGGTGGCAATTATTCTCAATTACTAAAGGAGAGAGTAAGAGCCTAGAAGGACTCTTCTCTGGTACCATTTTAATCAGTTGTCCAAAAACACATGCAAAGCTAGCAGATGGAAAACAGGTTAAGTATATTCTGAAGGCCTTTCAAGCTGGAGGGGGAGATTAAATAATGATATACAAGCAATCTAATGGCCTAGAAACATTGTGGACAAGATCAAATGCCCGTCAAATGGCAGTCAAGTGTCAATTAGGAAAGCAGCAGACTTGGCATAAAAACAAGGCTCTCCAGCTCAGCCAGATAGGGGTGAAGTGGGGAGACAGCCAGTTGTAGCTGGCAAATTGGGAAGACTGTCCCCAAGTGTCACACAGCTCCTCTCTGTCATCGGGTATAACCAGTTTCAGTTTTGTGAGACAGGGTTTCTTTATGTAACCCAAGCTGGCCTGGGACTTGCTGTGTAGCTAAGGCTGACCTCAAACTCTGGATCCTCCAGACTCAGCCTCCAATGCTGGGACTACATATGTGAGCATCCCACCCACTGAAGGTGTTGAACATCTACTAACACTAGCTTTCCAACAGCCAGAGGACAGTGGGCAGGTCAGCTGGTACCTCAAGGGAACCAAACATCTCTCTCAATGAATGCTATCTGCATCTGTGCCAGCACCTGTCAATCAAAGGAAAGAAGAAACCGGAGAAAGGAAACTAATAAACCAAATGGCCACCACACGGATCTCTGCTGCTTGAGCTCCGGACTTGCCACGGGCTCACCCTCCGTGCTTGCTCTGACACCAAAGCCAGCCTCAGCTGTCCATGGTGTCACAGGACAGAGAACTGTACATCAGGCAGCTGGTATGGAGCGTGAGGGAAAAACACAAGATCAGACAAGGCTTCCTGGAGGTGTTACAGGTCAGAGTATGTGACAGCCAGAGCAGCCTTGAGGTCAAGCTGTGCCACAGGCAAGCAGATGTGGGGTGCAGCAGCCCCACATTTCTTGTTCTTTATAAACGACTGAAAATTTTGTGTCAGATTTGATATTAAAAGTCTCTCCCCAAGAAGCTTCATCTCCTCCACTTCAAGGCTGAGCTCATGCGTGTCACTGTCCTGAGATGGCTTTCCTGGCAAAATGACTCTGTCTACTGGAAAGTCCCTTCAGTGTCATTTCCTGATACAAGAGAAACCCAGGCTCCTCTCTGTCCTTCCTCAGCACATGAGGTACAGGGCCTGCACGCAGGGCCGGCAAGTGGAGCTTCTAGTTCTGGCTTTTTGAGCTCCACTCCTTTTACTTCCCAGTTTCTCTTTGGAAAACTAGCTATTTCAGAAGTTGGGGGGTCTCACCAACAGGTCCCTCTGTCACTTTCGGGGCCTGTGCACAGAGGGAGCCCCCAGACGCCTGAGGGTCACAGCTCCAGAGGCCAGCGCTGGGTGAAGACAGGACCTGGTGTGGAAGCTTTGGACAGACAAGTGAGCCCTGTTCCTGCCATCCATGCGCCCCAGGCCTTAGCAGGATGCTCACTGCCCCTGAACCCCAGCTTCCTGGCCTATATCCATTTCATATGGGGCTCACAGGGAGAGTGCAGAGCAAATGGAGAATATTAACAGAAGGCCGTGCCTGTGTGTGGCAAGCTTGGCATGGGATACTTCACTCTTCTTAATCTCCCAGCACCTAGCACAACATCCCATAATCTGAGACACACTGGCTACAAGTATTCTTTAGCCTCAAGTCTTTGAAAGGCCACCAGTTCTACTTTCACATGCCCCTCTTAGGGCCCAGGTGTTGTGTGGGGGCCAAGTTCAGCAGGGAACACACCCAGCTCAGCAGGCACCCCTGTCTTCCTATGCATTTTTAATGAGTATTTGAAGGAATAATTTCTCCAACAAGCTGAAAGGGACTTGCCTTGCCTCAGTGCCAACTGAATGGTCAGAAGGGTCTATGGTCCTCAGTTCCCACCTGATCACTGAACAGTAACAGAATCAGTGCTGAGTCCCTCCCCAAGTCCCAGAGCCCACAGACACATACAGGTAGTCAGTGACCACATGCATACATGGCCTAGTCTGCCAGGTTTCTAGCATATCCCTCAAGACTCATCCAGCAGAAAGATGGAGGAGGGCTACCGCCAGCTGAGCAGCACTCTCTGCTGCTGGAGTTCAGGTGGGGAACTCCTGCTGAGACATGCTGCCCTGCAGCCACCACAGTTACTGTCATCAGTGATGGCACTGTGGGGGAGGTGCGCAGACACTCATGTGGTGTGTGCATAAAACAGACTACATAGCCTAATGGTGCTCCGACTGGGTGTTTATGACTCAGTCACCCCAAAGACATCGTGCATGCATTTTCCTTCATAAGTCGTCTTTGAAATATACCTATCAAAGATCCCAACATGGTGACTTTTCTAGACAATTTATATTCAAGTTTTCTAGAAATTTTGCCATCAGGACACCAAAGCAGAGTCTAGGATACTGGGCCCACACACAAGCTTGGCCTTTAACTGAGCTCACCCTGGTGATTCTACACTCCAACTCAGTCCTCTCTTAGAAATTGGAGGAACTGCCCAGATCTGTCCTGGTCTTCAGTCAAAGTGGACTGAAGGGATAGTGTGTATGCATCAACCTTCTGCTCAGCCAAGGTCACCGTCCTCCAGCCATCTAGAAAAAGTATCCACATAAGAAAGGCCAGAGAAGAGACACTAAATATGGAGTGGGGTCACAAGCCAAGGAGAGCAGGTGCCTCCAGAAGCCTGAATGGGCAGTTTGACGGATTCTACCCTGGAGCCTACAGCAGGAACACCAGTGATGTCATGACTGTTTCTTAAAGATCCTTCAATGCTTTTGAGATTATGAGGCTTTCTCTTCTGTTGTCCTTTGCTTTTCTGAGGCAAGGTTGTACTATGCAGCCTAGGCTGGTGCCTAGACCAGGTGCATGTCAGGATTGAGGCTGTGGCTGTATTTGTAGGAAAATGGGCTGGACGCCTGGTCGCCATCCAGATGGTCTGCCCTGAGCCAGGCTACGAAAGGGGGTGTCCTTCATCTTCAAGTTCATTTATGCACAAATAAACAAGAGAAAGTCTGCTCTACAGACATGGGTGTGGAAGGGAGAGTCCGCTGCATCAGCAAGGGTGGGATTTCTCCTGCATGGAGGGAGAAACCCATTCCCAGCCACCACTCCACACAGGACAGACCTAGGGTTGCCTTTCTAAATGACTGAACCCCAGCAGCCTTCATTCCTTAGTCCTGAGCTTCGGTTGATGAACTTGGCTCATGAGACTGGTACTCTTGGTAGACTTACCTCAGTGGAGGTTTTAAGTTGCAGCAGTGGCGGGGGTGGTGGGGTGAGAAAGCAGGGGGTGGAGAGAGAGCAGCTTCAGCCTCAGAGAATGCTTAAGATGTGTGCTAGGCTAAGCTAGTTCCTAGAACCTTACATGGCGAAGGGCCTTGGCAGATGTGATTCACATAAGAATCTTGACTTGGGAGGCCACTGCAGATTTTCTGGATGCCCCACTCTTATCACAAGAAAAGAGTGGGTCTGAATCAGAGAAGACATGAGGATGTGACAGATGAAGGGTCAGAGTAACATGGCACCATCTTTATAGCGAGGACCAAGAGCCAAGAATACCGTGATTCTGGTTGGTGCCCCATGCTGGGAACCAGCCCTGTAGAGGGAGGGGTCCCTGTCAATACCATCCCCAGTTGCTTTCAGGTCCTCAAAGAGTCCTGAACTGTTGCATCTGACTGGCTGTTTAATATTCTGTGCTTATAGAAGTGCCTCCTTCCCACCTGATTCTGAGTGGTTCCAGATGGCTTTGATCTGGAACCATCTCCAGGTGACTTAGACCACGTCAGAATGGAGACCGGCAGGTGAGCTGCGGGCACAGTGGTTTCAACTCCCTCACCAGCCCAAAGTGCAGACAATGTAGGGGAAATGCTTCCACTCACTAATGCAGGGGGAGGGAGGTGGATGAGGCCACCTACTGGGACAGCTGACTGAGCGGCTACACACTGGCCACTGGCTCCAGGATTGGATTTGCCTTCTTCAGTCTCACGGGGCCTTTTGCATGGCGAGTAAACAGCAAAATGTTTTCAGTAAGAGGCCATCACATCTTCATGACAGAAGTAGCCATAATAAAAGAAATTTCTCTAAGAAAGTCTAGTCTCTGTGCGTGTGAAAGAGTATCATGACAGCAGTGACTGAAACTAGGGAAAAAATACTGGACCAGGACAGCAGTTGGCAAATATGACCAATCCAGATGCCAACTTATTCTGTGTGTGGGTCCCCATGCTTGTATGGCAAGCACTGTTAAGACTGAGCCAGCGCTCCAGACACCCCTCCCCCAATTTTTAAAAAAATTTTTAAATTATATATGTGTGTATGCGTGTGTGTGTGTATGCGTGTGTGTGTGTATGTGTGTGTGTGTGTGTGTGTGTGTGTGTGTGTGTACATGCACGTGCCAGAAAACCTCCTTCCACCTTAGCATGCATGAGCTCCAGGAACAAAACTCAGTGTGACAGGCTTGCACAGCAAGCACTTTTACCCACTGAGCTCTCTTACTGACCTGTTTTGAAAAATATTATTTAAAGGCCACAGCCGAGCCTGCCTGCATCCAAATTGTCCCTGATGCATTCACAAAACACCCAGGTGATGTTGGGTGTTAACTACTGGAAGGGAACATCCCCACTGCCAAGCACACTAGTTCTCTGTGCTTCATAGGAAGCTATCCTGATTAAAAAAAAAAAAAAAAAAAAAAGGAGACCCACCCATAGGAAGACTGCCTTAGCTGGTGGTTAATTCTTGGGTGGCTATGTCTTCCTCCATTTTTCCTAACATTGCAGCTTTTCTGTGGTGAGTACAGACTTGAAGGACAGACAAAAGTGGCAGCAGTGATCTGGCCCCTGGATGCATACCTTGTTTCCGATGGCCTTTTTGGGTGGGAAGTTGTAGGCCCTTACTTGTGGGAAGGCACTCTGCAGTTGGTGGTGCAGCCCCCGGAACTCGGTGTACCGCCGATACACGGTCCACTCATCATCCTTTATCCGAATGTAGACCTGCCAATGAAGGACAGAGGGGGACAGGCTGAGCTCAAGCTCCTAACATCACCCTTTTGAGGGCAAGACTGTACCACTTTGTCCACACAGGGGCCACATCTGCTTCGCACACCACTGGGCACAGAGAGACTTGGTAAGGCAAGTGACAAGGAGTTCTGCAAGTCCCGCAGGTCTGGTGTCACACTGACCAGCACACAGTTGGGAAGCTGATTGGGGGCAAAGGGGAGTGAGGGCAAGATCTCCTAGAAGGAAGAAGGGCCTGTCAGAACAGAAGGTCACACCAGGTGGTTCAAGCACATGCAGTAGACACAATTTCATCTCAGCCAAGTTGGGACCCTGCCTGGAGCATGGTCGAGATGCTGCCATGAACCTTTCAGGACACAAACCTAGTTCGGAAGGAAATCTGAGAAATGGGACTTTTTTTTTTTTTGAGGTCTCCTTATGCATGCCTGGTTGGCCTGTAACTTGCTATGTAGATCAGGCTAGCCTCAGACCCACAAAGATCCTACCACTCTGTCTACTGAGTGCTAGTGTTAAAGGTGTGTGTCATTGCTTCCCAGTGATCTGTTTTAAAGCATCATTCTACCTAAGAATCACGGGGAGGATAAAGTCTCTGCATAATGACTATTGTACTTCACATAAAGCAAGGGTCCCTCTTCACAGACAATGGAGACCAAGCTCTCTACTGTGAGTGACAGTCTGGCTGCATTCTTCATAATACGTATTTAGAAGCCAACTCTCTTTCTGCTCAGTGGAAACAAGTCCCCCTGCTCTTCCCAAGCCCTCCCCTAAAGTAGACACACTCAGTTCTATAAGTCCTCTGTTTCCGCCCAGGACTCTCCCATCTGTACGTTTAGAGCAGACCTCATACATGAGCTGCAGGGCCAGATGTGCATTCTCAGCTCTTTAACACATGTCTAAATCTGAAGCCAGCCCTATCCTATAAGCCTGACCCCCCTTCTCCTAGGTTACTGATTCATCTTCAAGAGTAAAAACAAAAGCAAAACATCTCTGATGTCATTGTCTCTCATGTTCCATTGCCTGCAAGTTGCCAGGCCAAGCTGGGAGCAGTCTGCAGGAGCAAAGGGCTTGAAAGTTGACAGCAGCAGGGCACAGTAGGCTCCAAGGCCCCTGTTGTGCGCAGCATGTCCACACTCCTGCCTTTGCTGGTATCCAGAGTTCAGTTTTGGCGCCCACTATTGCTGTACCTGGAGGCTACTGATAGCCAGGGGAACAGGGAGAGTGCCAAGGCTCCCAGATCACCCATGATAGGTTCACCTCAACACCTCACACAGATGTGGATGGTGCTCTTAGCTCTGTGACTCTCACTGTAAAAGGAAATGAGCCTCCGCAAACTCAGCAAGTGGGGGCCTAAGGTTGAACAGAAATAACAAACTCCAACTAAACACAAGACCTCAGCACTCAGGACCTGTATGTGCTGGGCATTACACCAGGTACCTCTCCTCTTGTCCTCAGGCTAACCTGTAAGGCTGATGGTGGGAACACATCTCTTTAGATAGGTACATGGACTCAAAGAGGCCAATTCACTTGGCCAGGAAAATGGGGAAATGAAGAATTGGAGCCCAGAGCTGTCTTCTCCACAGTGTCCCATGATTCCTACCCAAGCACTCCACTGAAAGGGCTGGGGCTCACAGGGGCCTCTAGAACCCCAAACCAGCAATGTGGCAGCAGGGAGTGGTGCCTCTCTTTGCCCTTTCCTGAGGATTTAATCTGACCTCCAAGTGTTCTCCTTTCTAGAAAAGCCCTTGATTTTACCTTTTCAGTTATACTTCTCCCCTATCTAAGGATCTAATCTGATAGAATCAAATGCCATCATAAGCCTCCAGATTACTAACAACTGATCCCCAACAACCTGCTTGGCATCCCAGCCCAGAAAACTTGAGGTGCAAATGATTCTCTCATGAATTCTACACTATAGAACTGAGCTCGCACATGCTGAAACTGTTAAGGTCATTCATTCATTCATTTGTTTAATTAATTGATTGATTAATTTTAAAGGGGTCCTCCACCCAAACTAAGGTTGACTGGCCCTACTTTCCTCAGCTTGAACCACAAAGACAATAATTCCTTGGTGGGATAAAAAGCCAATCTTTTTTTTTAAGTATTTATTTATTACTTCAGGTTACATCTCCATCACAGTGCCCTCTTTCCACCCCTCCCAGTCCCAACCTCCCACCCTCTGCCTCCTATCCCTTCCATCCCACTTCTCCAGAGTGCAGTGTCCCTACATATCAGTCCCCTGCCTCAGTTCAGCAGTCATATGAAGGCCAAGAGCCTCCTCATACACTGGGGGTCTACAAGGCAGCCCCACTAGGGTGATCTTTTACATAACCAAGTTAGTTCCCTTCTAAACAAGGGATGAAGCCACTCATCTCCTTGATCCAGCAGACAGAAATAAAATAGGTGGATGCTGCTGGGCCCATCATCAGAGCCCACTCTCCACAGCCTGAGGGGAAAGTGCCATTCTTGAGATCCCTTTGCTGCAGAACTTATCCCAGAAAGCTGATGCAAGATGAGAAGGCAGAGGGAAGTTGAGGGCTTGGGGCCTGGGCTGCAGTCCAGTACATGGGCTTGTGTGGACTGGGCCCCACAGTCCAGAACATGGGCTTGTGTGGACTGGGCCCCACAGTCCAGAACATGGGCTTGTGTGGACTGGGCCCCACAGTCCAGAACATGCACTTGTGTGGACTGGGCCCCACAGTCTAGAACATGCACTTGTGTGGACTGGGTCCATAGTCTAGAACATGCGCTTGTGTGGACTGGGCCCCACAGTCTAGAACATGCGCTTGTGTGGACTGGACCCCACGGTCTAGAACATGTGCTTGTGTGGACTGGGCCCCATAGTCTAGAACACGTGCTTGAATAGACTGTACCTCCAGGAGACTAAGAAGATCTGTAACTCTCACCAAGGGAATAAACAACAAAAGCTGGCAATGATGGGGACAGGGAAGAGCTTTACTCATTTCTAGTGAAGACAAACTGCTTCAGACACTATGGAAATCAGTATTCAGACCCCTCGGAAGCTCAGCTAGAACTGTGTATGACCCAGCCGAAGGCACACTTGAGGATTTGAATCCAGCACACCACCAGACACACATGTAGTCTGGTTTATCAGGACACTATTTACCACAGCCAACTGAAGGAATCAGACCACATGCCCATCAACAGTTGAATGGATAAAGAAATCATCACCCATATTCAGCTGTAAGGAATAAAATTATGTCATTTGTGGAAATAGGGATAGAACTGGAGATCAATACGTTAAATGAAATAAGCCAAACTCAAAAAGAAAAGTGCCATATATTTTCTCTCACATGGGCATCTAGCTTGAAACACACACACAGACACAGATACACACACACACATACACACACCTATGCCCACACATATGTGCACACGCATGCAAACACACATGCATACACACATCAGTCATGAAACTAGAAGAGAGATTATTTATGAAGAGTAGGGGCTCAGTTAGAGAGTGGCAGGGAGGACAACAGAGGCTGACAGGGAAGTAAATGCTACCCCAAGTGTCTGTCCTGTATATATAAAAAGGTCAGTCAGGGTGAGTCCTGTCATTCAGTACAATGAAGACAAGCCAAGTTTAAAATCAAGAGCATCTGCAGACTGCCCATGGCCCCCTCGGGTCTCTTACTTGTCAGCACCACTCATCTGCGGTGCTGTGCTCTCTCCCCTGTATTTCTTCTTCTCTTTCTCGAATTTCATATAAATGGAGTTGTGGTTATATAATCCACCATGTGTGGTCATTGTCAGATAATGTTTGCGAGGTGCATCCACACTAGCGTGCCCTGACATGGCTGCTTAGTGTTCCACTGCGGTAACATTCCTCCAGTATTAACCTGCTCTGCAGGGATGAGCATTTAGGATATTTCCCGTTGGGTACTTCTGTACCTTGCTCCTTTGGATGCACAGATCTAAATGTCTGAGGCAAAACTATTATGCTCTACAACAAAACAAAACAACACAAAAACACTCATAGCCAATATTGTCATGAGTGAGGGGAGAAGCAAGGTCTGCCACCCGAGCACAAAGGATCATGCTGAAGTGTCCCGCGTCTCCACCAGAGTAATGGTTGCACATGCAGAGACAGTATAAAATCAACGGGAAGCCAGGGTCTGCAAGACATGTATGTCAACAAGCCATGCCTTCTTCCTGTCCTCAACTCAAGGACCTAGATGTCCAACCCAGACTATGGGATGGGCCAGGGCTGTGCCCAATGTACCACAGTACAGCGAGTGTCCATGCATCCATGAGATACAGCTGGACCGGTCCTGAGAGGGAGACCAGACAGTGGATCTGAACCCCAGTGCTACCTTTTGTAAATTACGTCACCCCTTCTGCTTGGTAAATGAGGGAGATGCTGATGTGGGGAGAACTGGGTGACTTTGGGATGATGTCCAGGATCTGTGTCAACACATCTGCTAAGTGTCAGTGGTTCTACTGAGCAACTGGTCACATATGCAGTAGGGGAGGGGAGGACAGGCTGGGAAAGAGAACGGAGATCCGCAAGCTTGTGTGGGCAGGTGGAAGTTCCAGGTCAATGGCTGCCAAGCCCAACACAAGCCTCATTAGCCCAAAGCATGCAGGATGTTGGACAGGCACAGAGCTGTGCACAGGCAAGGCCCCATCCTAGCTGCCCCCAATACACTCACAGTAACACTAAGGATGGTACATCACTCTGAAACTCAGCTCCTTCCACTACAGAACGGGGTGGAGGCCAGCCTCACCAGGTGGTCCTCAGATGCCATGCCTAGCAGGCACATTGAGCAACGGCTGCCACAGATATGGCAAGCCCTGTCACCTCCATCATCCATTGCCTTTGTGTACATGAACTTCCCTATTACAGAATTAGGAGTGATTATAGGATGTGCAATCACGAAATTAAAGCAGGTAATTACCATGCGTAATTAATTGTCAAATGCTAGGCAGACGAGAGAACACAAACAGAAAGGGTGGCTGTGGATGGGCAGTTCCAAGCACCCTCTGCTTGCAGAAAACTCAACGGCCACACCCGAGGTCAGAGTCTGACCCCGGGGGTTTGCAAGCACTAAAATAAACTCAGGATGCACACTGGGCTCTGACTCAGCCTGAGCTGCGCACCCTCTGTGCTGGCTGCAGGCCAGCAAGGCATTATAGAGCTCTGTCACAAACACCCAGAGTCTCAAACCAGAGACCTATTTTAGGAAGGGGACCTCATAGGAGAAACTTAATGGCTGTTGTAAACCTTGACAAGGAACACACTGAAGAGTCTGGGCCAGATGCAGCAAAGATTCAGAAATATAAGCTGTGGGTTTGCAAGCAAAACATCAGGCTGCCTCTGCTTGCTAGCAGTCACTAAACACTCCCCCTTTATATTCATAAGAAGTCCTGACCCCCAGAAGCACGTTTCATTATGCATGATGTCATTCTTTCTTCTTTCTTCTCACCCTGCTCCCTCCTCTACTTGGTACTGGGGATTGATCTGAGGGCCTCATACATGCAAAGCAAGTAGCCATCAATGTGCCATACCCCAGCCCTGATGTTTACTTCTTATTTTCAGAGACATCACTAAGTTGCTCAGGCTACCCTTGAACTTACTCTATGTCCAGGCTGGCCTTAAACTTGTGATCCTTCTGCCTCAGCTCCTCTCACCCCTACATCTGAATATATGGGATGATAGGTCTACACTACTAGGTCCAGAGCATGTGAACAGGTTCAGAGAAACACATATGTCTTATTTCTCTTACAAAAGCAAGTCTGACTCTCATTTCCTGGGACTTGTGGACAATGGCATGTGGCTTAGTAATGTCTTCCAAAATGTACCAGACATTTTGCATAAGAAGTTCTCCAAAGCTCTGTGATTTTATTTGTATTAAAATGAAGCCATGGAACAAGTAATACATGTAAGCACCATTCCATGCCATGAAGGGCAGTGGAGACCAAGCTCAGAGCTTCTGATGGAGGAAGAGCCAGTGCAGCATTATTTTCATACCAGAGGGAAGCGGAGACAGCCCAACCTTGTCATGAGGACTGTCACATGCAAACTGGTCAGACAATGTTAGATGTTCTTCAAAATGGCTTGAGGCTCCTAATTCATTTTATTTCCTTAATAGCCAATGAGCGAAATGATTTGTGTTTTGGTTCGCAGCCCATGTTAATGTATCCTCACTCAACTTTCCTTTTAATGAAATGGCTTCATGTGTTATTAACTGTAAATGTCCTCAGTGCTAGAACAAAATGCCCAAATTACCATAGAACCACACTGATAGAGTTATATCATCATGGCCAAATGCTGCGAAGAAGATGAACAACTTAGCAGAAGAAAAATGACTTTTTAGTTCACTGGGTTATGTAAATGAGGCAGACAAGGAAAAGAGGAGACATGTTATTTACTGAGAACTGCCAGCACCACCTCACAGGTCTATGATAGGCAGATACAGAAGAAGGCTTGGGAAGTGGAATGGGTCAGCACAGTCTGGCCCACTGTGGAGGGGTGGTCCACAAACACATCATCTCGGGGAGAAGATGAGTGCCTAGCTCTACGCACTGTACTCCTGCTGAGCTCCACTTGCCTGGACACTCAGCACCTGAGATGCTTCTCAGACATGGCTTGGCCAATGGTCCCCAAAGCCCCATCTTCCTACTGGCTTGTTGGCTCACCTTTAAAGGTGATCAGACCTGAAAACACTGGGTTTCAGACATGTACCTTCCAGACCCTAGTCACATCAGATGCCCTTCTCTGGTCAGAACTAGTTGTGACCAGTTCAGAGACACAGCCTGGTGGCTTTTTCTCTCCCCCTCGAGGGTTGCTGGGAGAATAAAAGCTAAGCTTGATCCCTGCCCTCTGAAACTTAGTTGGCCTACCCAAGAAGGTGCAAAGAACCCTGATGAATTCAAATGGAGAAGAGCTGGAGGAGAGGGACATGTGTCTCCAGCTGGGATATGAATGCATGAAATCAGCTGAGGGTTGTTTGATTCAGAACAAAAACCAGACTGAAAAAATCTAGGTGTGGTGGTGAATACCTGTACTGACACAGGTTGACTCGGGTTCCAGGCTAGTGGTTGATTACACACGGAAAAAGTGAAGGCTGAGGAGATGACTCAGTAGGTAAAGTACTTGCCTCTCAAGTAAAAGGACCTTAACTCAAGTCCAGAACCCATCTAAACAGGCAAGGAGTCGGTGTCAGCTACAGGTGCCATCTTACAGATGTACAGAATGGTGGACAAGGGAAAGAGGGAAGGTGTCTGACACATGTTCTCTAAGCCTTTAGAAAATACTCTCTATCACATACACATGAACATAACAAGAAGGGTGTTCTTATATTTTATTATAAAATAATTCTTATTATATTGATATCACAGGCATCAGGGAAATGGGCACTTGTGAAGAAAGAAACATCCTATAAATATTACTATGGTAAAGCTGGAAGTCTACAACGTCCCTCAGCATGCTGCTAGCTAGCACTAATGTGAAAAAACAAGGGCAAGCCTCTCCCAAGAGTACAATGTGTGCATTGAGTTCTTTAAGAGATGAGGTCACTTCCTGAAATGGATGAAGAAAAATTATCAGGGGTGGGGAAGGGACAAAGAGCAAAGCATGTGGTTCAGCAGAAGTGCTGGCTGTTCCAGCCAGGGAATGCTTTGTGAGAACTAATGGGAGGAGCCTAGGCTGTGGAAGCCCATTCCCTGTGAATCCATGGCTTGATAGATGTCCAGAAAGAAAAGAGCCAGAGCGTCAAAAATCAGAAACAAAAGAGCTAGGTATGGTGGTATGTATCTGCAGGTCTGCTTAGGGGAGGTAGAGGCAGAATACTCACATCCTCGGTAAGTTCTAAGCCAGTGACAGGTGCTGTGTCTGTGGTGGTTTGAATGAGAACGCCCCCCCCCCCCCAGTCTTATATATCTGAATGCTTGTCCCCCAGCTAGTGGAACTGTTTGGAATTGTTTGGGAAGGATGTGGCCTTGTTGGAGGAGGTGTGGCCTTGTTGGAGGAGGTGTGGCCTTGTTGGAGGAGGTGTGGCCTTGTTGGAGGAGGTGTGGCCTTGTTGGAAGAGGTATGTCATTGGGAGTGGGCCTTGAGGTTTCAAAAGCCCACACCAGATCCAGTCTCTCTCTCTTTCTGTCTCTTGCCTGTGCTCAGGATGTAAGCTCTCCGCTACTGCTCCTGAGCCATGCTTCCCCTCATGTTCCCCACCATGATGATCATAGACTAATCCTCTGAAACTGTAAGCAAGTCCCCAATTAAACACCTTCCTTTGTAAGTTGCCTTGGTCATGGTGTCTTCTCACAGCAACAGAACAGTAACTAAGACACTGTCTTAAAAACCAAGGTGAACGCCGGGTGGTGGTGGCACATGCCTTTAATCCCAGCACTTGGGAGGCAGAGGCAGAGGCAGGCAGATCTTTGCGAGTTCGAGGCCAGCCTGGTCTACAAAGCGAGTCCAGGACAGCCAGAGCTGTTAAACAGAGAAACCCTGTAAAAAAAAAAAAAAAAAACCAAGGTGGACAGCGGCTGAGGAATGACATCCCAGGTTAAGTTAAGGTTAAGAGGTAAGGGCAATGGGGAACACACATTCTCCATCTACAAGAGCAGGAAGCCAGACTCCCCTCTGGTCCTTCACACAGCCACAGAGGAAGCCAGGCAACTCTGGGCAGCTTCCTGCAGGCTGAGCTGCAGGCTACAGGGATCTGATCTACTGCAGTCTGGTCTGTCCCACACTTGCTGAGTGAGAATCTGCTAAGAATCAAGCTTTGTAATGGCCTTGAGGACACACAGCAGGTGGCCCAAAGGGTCAGAACAGTGATTATGAGTACTGAGCACTGCAGCTACCTGAGGCAAATCTCAATTGCACATTCTTACTAGAGTTGATATTTTTATTAGCCTCATGACCTCGACTAGTTTATGAAGTTGTTTCATGACATAAGATGAAGGTAGCTGCCTATGAAGACACTGTTTTTAGAGCAAACCACTCTGGCTGGCATGCAACACACAAGTTTGTTGTTATCAGCAAAGCTATATGCTTTTTCTAAAGCAGCCCACACACCACTCACAAAGACAGACAAAAACTCTGTGCTGTGCTGGAAGTGTTAGAACAGAGAGCAGCAGGGGGTGGGCAGCCAGGGCACAGTGCAAGTGTGAAGGTCCATCAGCGAAGGCTTCTTGGAGGAGTTGCTATTCAAGTCAGGCCTTGGAGGGTGAAGAAACTAGCTGAGGGACCAGGACAGGACAGAAGAATAGGCAGTTGTCTGCTAGGTTATACTTTCTGAATCAAATATTCCTGAGCATGGGAGGCCTCGTGTTTATAAAAGAGTCTGGCATCTGGACAGCAATGTATTTGGTGCTAAAGACAGAAATGGCTGCCTTCCCGAACCCAGTTTGCCACAGGGGACCACAAGACCACGTCTTAGTCTGGAATGTGGGCTAGGTATGCAGTGATACCCCAGCAGATCCACTGGGCTAGGAGGCCATGTCTCTGCAAGCACAGTATCGGCAATAAGGATAGCTCTGTCCTTCCTCCCCTGCTGCTGTCCTTGTGGAACTGGCCTTCTTGCCACATAGCCTTCCCATCATGCTCGCTGTCTCACCACACACATGCAGGGCCTTTGTACATCCATGTAGAGCAGGTTCTGAGATCTCCCCAGGAGAGAAACAAGCTGCTTCAGCTTGATGGTGCTGGGGTCGCTGGCCCTATCCCTCTCTGCCCCACACTGACTACCATGAAGAAAGCATGTGCCTTTGGAGGGTGGAAAGGGGTTTACTGGAGGCAGTTCTGAGGCATCTCAGAGAGGCCAGGACTGACATGCTATCGAATCTTCCCCTGGGCTATGTGGAGAAGCAGAAAGATACCCATGATGGCTGGCCCAGCCCGTGCTCAGCCATCTTCATACCACGATGTGCTGTGCTGTCTGGCTCTCTCTACTTTCTGAGTCCACGATGGATGCACATGGACATCACTCCAAGACCAATTTGCTAAGTTCCAGAAGGGCTGACATGAGCACAGACTCAGTCTGACCTCTGACCTCTGTTGTCTGAGAACTCTGGATCCTGTCCAGCTCTGAGCATGAGAATGAGGTCCTGTCAATCAAATCTAACTGGACAGTAAATACATGACTGGGCTGCATTCACACAACAGCGACTTCCCTACTGTGAAAATACAAGGGGCTGGGATGATGGCTCAGTGGGAGAAGTGCCTGGCACTGTGCAAGCATGAGCACCCATGAAAACGCTAGGCTTGAGCACCCATGTAAGTCTGCAGCCCTAGCACTGGCAGTGGGGAGACAACAGGCCGAGCCCCAGCAGATCCCACCAGTCTAGTGAACTGGTGATGTTGGGTTCAGTAAGACTTTACTTCAAAAGACGGAAAATGAAAGTAGGAAACAGTCAGCATTGCCCTCTGACTCCCCTGACTCCCTATGAATGCTATACATCACACACACAAGCTCACACACGTACACAAGCTCACACACGTGCACACGCGCACACACATGCACACACTCACATATACGCACACATGCTCACATGTACACTCATACACATGCACACACACACTCACATGCACACTCACACACACATGCACACACACACATACATGCACACCTGCCAGAGATTATGCCAGGCTTGGCTTCTTCCTCAGCATCCTCAACTGGGCATGTCAGATAACTGTTCTCACCAAAACACACTTTGGAGGCTTTAGTTAAATACTACCAATGGGATTATTTGCAGCGGGAGCAGAATTGCTCCAGAATGCCACCTCAGCCCGCCCAGGCTCAGAGATGAGAAAGGACACACAGTCTCTCAGTTGCAGTGCAGGTCCCACAGTGAGAACCACTGCTCTTGCCCAAAGTGGCCCAGAGGAATGCAGATATGGGAACCTCTTCATACAGCTGTAAGTCTGGGCCTACAGTCTCTACTCTTCCTCTTTGAGAACTGGCCAATTTTAGGACATTTCCAGTAACTGTTTCAGATCATGAAAAGCCAACAGCACAACAGAAGGCTCCACCATGATGAGTGTTTAAAGAGACATATTAGACATGGCCTCGTGCATCATCTCAAGAGACCAAATTTCAACCGCTTGTATACTGACTGCAGACACCGAACACAGCTGGGGACTCTGAGAGCCTGCTCCTCCCTCAAAATGATACCATAAAATGGAAGAGTGTTTTTCTTTTTCTTCAAGTCCCTAATGCCCATGATAGGGCTGAGAACATTTTCCTACCTCCCAGGCTTGAGAAGCACCACGGAGGTCACTCGCTGTGGGTATTGGGTCCTTCAGCTTTATCCTGGAAATGGGGGGCAAAGGAGGCACGGCTAGGGGTTTGTCCCATGGCCTACCACCAGTGGAGATTTGATTTCCACTTCTGTCTTTTCCAGGCCCAATCTGTGTTTTATTTTTCTCCCCGTGGCCCCTGACCTCAAGGGGCAGAGAAGGGGTCCAGGCTCTAGTGGGCCACCCTCCAGGCCCTTTGAGCCTTGAAATGCCTGGGTTGCTGATATGGTACCCACATGAGGGGGGAGGCCTATAGAGTAAAACTGAAAATCCCAGCTTAAGAGTGGCTGCTGCCTCAGTTGTGCTCTGGTTCCATCACCTGCCTGGGGGCCTGAAACAAGCTACTGGCATCTGCACAATGGGACACTACTAGCATCTAATTGGAGGGCAGTTATGGTGGCTCAGTGGTGCATTGAAGGACAAATCTGCCATGCTGCCATTAGCAATTCCACAAGGGAGTGAAGTCCCATTAAAGAGGGAGATAGATACCTCAGAAGGGGAAGGAAAGGGGAAAGGATTTGTTTGCTGTCACAGCTCAGTGTCCACCACAGAGGATGACCTCATGGCTGAGGGGGCCTACAGAGTCAGAACTGACTCTGTCAAATGGATTCCAGCATCTCTTTGAGGGTAAGATACAAGGCACTTTTTCTGTAAGAACCTTGAAGGTGAGATGCCAAAGGAAGAGCCTTCATCCATCCAGGTGTGCCTCTCCTGGTAGAGCTTAGAAACTTTCTCCTCTTCCTGGGCACAAGACTCTCTAGAAAACATTGATAAGCCTACAGGATCTTCTCTGTGAGAAGAGAAAAACAAAACACCCATGCCACCAGGCAGTGCATGCACACACACACACACACACACCACACACACACACACACACACAGAGAGAGAGAGAGAGAGAGAGAGAGAGAGAGAGAGAGAGAGAGAAACAGGTGTGCACAAAGCCCTCAGGTACATACACTGACAGGTCATGCTGGAGCCACAGTGAGCAAGCTCTATCCAGCCAGGGCAACATCCAGAGTTTCTGAGCATCCTGCACCCTTTCCCACTGGACTCAACCCTACTCTGACTCCCTGCAGCAACCCTGTGGGCTGACATCACAACTCCACATTAGGGATAGGGACCTAGGGCCTCTAAAACAAGAAGTTGGAGATCTGGCCTCGGCCCTTTGGACTCCAGAAGAGCTCCAGCATCTCGTGTTCTGAAAATTCTGGAAAGACACCAAGAGGGTACCAGAAGCCTGAAGATGACCAAGCAGCCCTTTGGGGACCTACTGCCCAGACACTGTGGGATGTCCAGCACAGGCTCTTCCTGAACACCCTTCCAAGGCCTCCTGATGGCCTGACTGTGTTCATGTGTGAGTAGCCGACAGACCAGCTTTTTCTGCAAACCACATGGCCATGGGCCAACAGCAGTGGAGGACTGTTCCTAGAGATGGGACCTGTGCTGAAGGTACAGGGACAAATGGCCTGTCTTGTCCTGGATGGCATCACCAAGTTATAGCCAAACCACTACAACCCCAGTTTCTTTCCAATACCCCGACTCAAAACCCAGTAAGTAAGCCAAGAATGGTGGCACATATCTACAGTCCCAAGTATCCAGAGGTGGAGGTAGAAGGATCATGGGTTTGAGCCCAATCTGGGCTACACACTGAAAAACTGTCTGAAAAAAAAAATCCCAAAGTTCTAAAAACCAAAAGGCTGTTAGTAAGTTTACCAGCAACTCATCTGGCAGCTAAACTTGGTTGAACATGAATGTAGGCAGCATGAACTGGTCACACCTCGCTTCTGTCGGTGTTCCTGTGTCTGCAGACACTGATGTGGGGTGGCTAGGTGCTATCCTAGACCCAATAACTGTGACTTAGTCCTTTCTAAAACCCAATGAGAAAAGAAAGGGGAGGATGTGCACCTGGAGAGTGCTGACTGTGAGTCTTGACAGCGGGGTTCTGACTGTGATTGACAGTGGGGTTCTGACTGTGCTAACAGGCCATTTAGATGGAGCTGAATTTTATGTTCTTTGCAGCCCAGAGGGTAAGACACAAGGTTGGCCAAAATCACCCCTGAGATACTCTTTATGATGCTCTATAGGGACAGTGCACATGGTTTACACACAAGCCTGAACAGCAATTTGGCTGCATAAACATGCACAGAATTATATAGCACATAAAGACTGCCTAGGAAGTGTAACTTAGACTTTAATCACACACACACACACACACACACACACACACACACACACACACACAC
>CAJQZJ010033039.1:1388856-1412358 GCA_907164525.1 Lophiomys imhausi | reverse complement strand
TGTGTGTGTGTGTGTGTGTGTGTGTGTGTGTGTGTGTGTGTGTGTGTACTGCATACATGTCTGGTGCCTGTGAAAGACAGAAGAGGGAGGCATCCTGTAGATGACTGAATGGTAGGTACTGGGAACTGAACGTGGGTCCTCTACAACAGCAGCCAGGGTTCTTAGCCTTGCACCATCCCTCCAGCCCCTCCTTTTCTTCTCTTTTTTTGCCCAAAAAGTTCTCAAAGCTGCAGGTAGCCAGAGGGGGCAGAGGATGATATGATATAATTGTTTATGCTGAGAGCAGAGCTCTGCACCTTCTAATAGTCCAACAAGCTGTTCATCCTGGGAGCAGAACGCTGCACTGTCTATCGAGCAGAAGCTGGGAGAAACAACTTCACAGAACACAGTGGAGTTCATGTGCTATACCTCAGATCTGGAATTTCCCCAAAGTTCTACATGTTAAAGGCTTAGTCCCTACTAAGGTGGTGGAGCTCTAAAGATTTGGGGCAACAGGGACATTTAAGGTCATCCAGGTATACTTTCAAAAGGGAGATAGGGCCTGGACCCTTCTTTCCTCTCTCTGTTATTCCAACTGACCATGTAGTGAAACCTCCAATGTCATGAGCCCAAATAACTTTTCCTTCATGAACTGACTCTCTCCAGTGATTTTGTTATAGTGATGGAAAGCTGAGTAACACAGTGTCCCTTGTACTTAGGAACATCTTACCTATTCCACATCACCTGCTCCCTTTTCTAAAGCAAGGCCCGGGGGTGAGGGGGGGGGGGTCTCACTACTATGTCACAGGACAACCCAGTCCATACAAAGAGTCCATCACTGATCTTTGCCAAGGCAACACACATTCAAAAGTACTGGGAAGTGCTACTGTTTTCCCCAGGGCCTTACTCCTCAGGGAAAATGCAGATCTCATGAGAAACATGAGGAGAAAAACCCAGGAATGGTGACAGGCAGTCCTGCTTCCTAACCAAGTCCCTGACCAGATCCATACCCCCTTGCCCTTCTGTAAGTTTCCATTGTTTTCTCAGCTGTGTGAGCTGACAGCCTTTTCTTCACCGCCTATCCCCAAACCCACTCCATGTGACACCTCATTAAACTACCCAGGGTTCTATCATTGCTAAGTAAGAAATTACATTGAGCTGGTCTTAAGACATGGACTTTACAGTAAAAGAGGGGCTGACCGATGGCCTATCACAGGCTAATGGCTGTGAATCCCATACATACTTCTGGTATTCTCATGTGCTGATGGTCCCTCTAAAAAGAGGCCCTGCCCACCTTTCCTTCCTGATCACACTTCCAGCTATCTAAGCAACCTCTGTAGGTGTATCTTGACCACCCTCACCTTCACCTGAGCTAAGGGCTGAGACTGTGCACTATGACAGGCCCAGTGTGCGTGTGCTCCCACTCGCTGTGGGTGTTTATGATGATGGCAACTACTTCCAACACCATCAGCTCCTCAGATGCTCAGAAGACATGGGCAAAGCTTAGAAGATGTGAACGCAAACTACTGTAACACTGCCTGCAGACCTGGGCAATGGTGAAGACTCTCCCACTCAGTTTGATTTATTCTTCCCTGAACCAGTGAGGAGAGACCTTTCTGACCTTGTCACCTAAAACAGCTCTTCCCACAATGCTCTGCCCTCTCAAATGCCATCCTATGACACTTCCTTTCCAGCAAAGAGTGCTGAATAGCTTCAATTTGTCAGACTTGCTTATGTGGCCCTGGCACTGGTATAGACAGACATTCCTGGGGGAACAGGCATCTTACCTGCCTGGCCTCATTAGCATAAATGAGGCTCAAAGGGTGTCCACATATATGCTAGCAGGCTCAGTGGTTGGTTGGAAAGTGGGATGCATAGATCGAGAAAGAAAAAGCTTCTGGAAAGAAGCCTATGAGCTATCCCTATGCCACCAGCATTGTCTGGCCTTGTTGCCCAATAGTGTGGCCAACAGTTTGAGGAGAGCACCTCCCAGCCCTGAGAAAGCAGAGGTTTTTGTTGACCATTTCTCGACTTGGCTCAGTTCACGGAAGAAAACCCACCCTTTATGTAACATGGACAGACCCACTTTCTAGAAGTTTTTATAAAAGTTCAAGTTTTTTATTTTTAAGGGAAAAATGAGTCTATTTCACTTTTTTATGGGTCCCATCAAAGCTACATATTTTTCCATTATACCACAGAGCTGGAATCATCATTCCCACCTTGTAGATCAATATCTTCAGCATTAAACAATAAAAGTTCCAGCCCCCAAGGAAACAACAATCTAATAACCAGCCACCCTCCTGCTCATGGGCCCTAGGGCCTGGGGTGCTAGATGCTGTTCTTGGCCTTACAGCTTTGACACCCATATCCTGGTTCTGGCCATCCCTCCAACTCCTCCCATTGGTCCTCACATTGTTTTTTTAAAAAATCTAAAATATCCCAGTCATTCAATTTTACCAATGAAGCCTCAGGAGCCAGATGCTGGGGTGAAAACCTGCTAGCTCAGAAAGGCAGAGAAAGCATCCAGCTGACCTTCCTACTCCACCAACATCCCAGAAGGAAAAAGAGCCTACTAGCTCACCCAGCTGACTTTCTTACTCAGCTGACATCTCAGAAGGAAAAAGCCCTTTCTCCTTTTCCACACTGTCTGAAATACCCTTCAGATCAGTGTCCCTCTTTCCTGTTTCCTCATGTTCACTCCCTCTCAGCTGGTTGCTTGCTCTGCCTCTTGACCTAAGGTTGACTTTATTTAGCTCTTGGATTAAAGGTGTGTGCTAGGGCTGGGTCACACCACAGGTACTTGTGTACAGGACACAAAAGGCTCTAGGATGGAAGGCTGAGCCAAAACACAATTAGAAACAGGTTTTTACAGTTCACATTCTCGGGATTCACAATATGATCAAATGTCCTAGCCCTGTCCTCTTCTCTGGGCAGGAACACACTGTGTCCTCTGCCACGATTCTCTACCTGACTAGTCCTAACTCAGTATTACAGACAGTGAGCGGACCACTTCCCCAGGACCTCCTAAAATCATTACCACTACTCTCCAATAGTGAGGCACCCCTTAATTCTCCCACAAAAGTTTCTGCACAGCTCCTCGGTGGAACTGGTAAAAAAAAACAACCAGAGTGTGGCTGGAGACATGGCTCAGTCACCAAAGTGCTGGCTGTCCAAGCATGAGGACCCGACTTCTGCGCTGCAGCACTCACGTAAAAAAGTGGGGTGTGGTCGGGTGTAGTGGTGCATGTCTTTAATCCCAGCACTTGGGAGGCAGAGGCAGGCAGATCTCTGTGAGTTTGAGGTCACCCTGGTCTACAAAGTGAGTCCAGGACAGCCAGTGCTGTTACACAGAGAAACCCTGTCTTGAAAAACCAAAAAAAAAAAAAAAAGTGGGTGTGGTGATGTGCATCTATTTAGCACTGAGAAAGGAGAGAAATATGGATCCCTAGGGCTCACCGACTAACCAATCTGCCAAACAAGTGAGCTTTGGGTTCAGGAAGAGACCTTGTCTGCAAGTACAAGGTGGAAAGCAAGAAAGACATTCCATGTCAAGCCTTCACACACATGCTCACATACAAAACTGTTCTTGCACACACACACACACACACACACACACACACACATGCACACGCATGATAGATAACAGTGGTTATAACAGTAATGACTAGATTTAATAAGTACAGAACACAAACAGGTATATAGGTAAGTGAATTCTATATGTGACACCATTTTGTACACTACTTCAAGCCTCCATAAACTCTGTGTCCAATCCTCATTCTACAGAAACAAACTATGGCTCAGAAATGTTAACTTATCAGAGAGTAAACTCCTGTCTTGGGACAAAGTTTAAATGTGCACTCAGAAGTGACTGACTCCAGGGTCACTGCTGTTCAGTCCTGACCGCGGAGTATATTCCAGCTGATGTGCTTCCAGAGGCCACAGCCACCCAGTCACTACTACCATTATTATCCTATTATTTTGGTTTCTTGAGACTAATCTCACCATTTAGCTGACTGGCCTGGAAGTGCTATTTGGCCCATAGTGACCCTGAACTTAGAGACTCCCTGCCTCAGTCTCCTGAGTGATGGCTTAGGCAAGTGCCCCTACAGCGGGTTCACAGTTACTATTCCACATGTCATAAGGACCTTGCAAGATGAGTGGCATTGCTCCAATTGTGCATATGAAGAAACTGAGGCACAAGTTCAGTATGTAAAGGTGTTTGCTGCCAAGTCTGAGAACATATGCACACCATGGTATACACACTGCATGCGGAGGGGTAAACAGAATATGTGCAATGATTTTAAAAGTAAATAAATAAATTGCCCATTGCAACAGGGTTAGGATTTGTTATCTTTCTTCTTCAGAATGCTTCATACTTTCTAAAATATCACATGGTGGCCTGTTCTGCCAACCACAAACCTAAAAGAAAGAAAGAGGGGGGATGAGAGGGAGGATGGAAGGAAACAGAATAGGCATGAAAATCATTATGGGTCCCATAAATGTCCATAACAATAAGGAAGGATGCTGAAAAAATGAACAGGAAAGGAGTTGTCCTCCATCGCTCCGGTGCGTTGTATGCACATTGGAAACTGTGACCTCAAATGAGGAGTGGAGGTGTAGAGTGGAGAGACAACTTCTACATCAGGAAGATTTTCACAGATGAGGGGAGGCCATCTAAGGAGACAGAGAACTGCTGGGATACTCAATGCAATGGTGCCTTTGAAGGGAACTGAGCTGTTTCCGTTCCACTAACTTTCCAATTCCTGTATGACAAGCACATACCAGTTTTACAGTTAACTTTCTTTTCCCTTTCTTTTTTTCTTTTTTAGAAATTGTCTGTTGCCAGCAAGGGCTGCACCCTAGTTGATTTCCACGCTGGGAACAGGCACTGCTGGGGGCTGATTAAGGATAATCTAAGACTTTCAAATGTCCAAATTGTCTCTGTTGATTTTTTTTAAGTGACTAATTTCATTTTCTATTAAGCTTATTTGCAGCTCAAAACCTTGTTTTGATTACTTGTTTGGTGTAGTAGTAACACTACAAATGTTGAGGAATCGCATTTGCATGATGTCTGATGAGGAAGAGAGTTAGATTTGTGAGAGAAAGAGAAAAAAACCTGACTATTCAACAGTGAGTAGTAAGTCACTCACTGGAGTGACTGGAATCAGCTGGAATACATGCATGCCTGTGTCTTGACAGGCAGGCCTCCGCAAGGCCTGCTTGGCCAGGGGACTGCTCAGGGTTACACTGTGGCTAACTGCTGGACTGGAGCTGACACGCTGGAGCTGTCTCAGGTCCTGATTTTCTGGAGCCACTGATGTGAGACTTGCTCTCAGATGGTGGCATTAACTTGGCTTCTTTTAGGGCCTTCCCAGCCAGGAGGTCACTTTCAGGAGGACACATCCAGCTGTGTGTCAGCAGAAGAAAGAACAGAGTCTCTTGATGTTGAAAGTCCTTGAGGACCCTCTCACCTTCCTTTACTGTGATTGGTTCTGCATTTCCTGACTGTGGGCTTGGCAATCAGTCCCTACATTTCCCTTCATTATGGAATACAAGCACGGCATGGAATACAATATTTCACCAAGGTCAAACTTCCTGCTTAATTAACCACCATATCAACTGAGTAGAGATTCACACAGTGATGGGCAAAGCAGAGGTATTCTTGTCTTTCATTAAATAATAAAACAAATTAAATTAATTAATTGAACTTGAGACAAGGTCTTGCTCTTTAGCCCATGATGGCCTGAAACTTACTATGTAGTTCAGGCTGCCCTCAAACACATGACAATCCTCCTGTGTCAGTGTCAGCCTTAGTGCTGGGAACACAGACATGAGAAACCATTCTGAGCTGCTTATTACCCCATTTTCTTTATCATTTTTGGCAAAAAAGAATAATAATAGTAATAACTAGTTTGAGGGTACAGTAAGAAAATAAAGTTGAGTAAAAAAAAAAAAAAAACGGGGGAGGAGGGGAGACCACCACACAAACTTACCAGTCAGACAAAATATTTTGGTTCCTACCCATTGTACTTAAAAATCATACCACTTAAGTTAATTTTGTATCCAGCCACTTTGCTGAAGGAGTTTATCATCTGTAGAGTTCTCTGATGGAATTTTTGGGATCACTTATGTATACTATCATATCATCTACAAATAAGGATAATTTAACTTCTTCCTTTCCAATTTGTATCCACTTGATATCCTTTAGTTTTCTTATTACTCTGGCTAGAACTTCCAGTACTATATTGAAGAGATACGGGGAGAGCAGATAGCCTTGTGGGATTGCTTTAAGTTTCTCTCCATTTAACTTCATGTTGGCTATCGGCTTGCTGTATATTGCCTTTATTATGGTTAGGTATCCTTGTATCCCTGATCTCTCTAAGACTTTTATCATGAAGGGGTGTTGGATATTTTCAAAGGCTTTTTCAGCATCTAATGAGATGATCATGTAGTTTTATTTTTTCTTTTAGTTTGTCTATATGGTGGATTGCATTGATGGATTTTCTTATGTTGAACCATCCCTGCATCCCTGGGAAGAAGCCTACTTGATCATGGTGGATGATACTTTTGATGTGTTTTTGGATTCAATTTGCAAGTATTTTATTGAGTATTTTTGTATCAGTTTTCATGAAGGAAATTGGTGTGAAATTCTCTTTCTTTATTGAGTCTTTGTGTGGTTTAGGTATCAGGGTGACTGTGGCTTCAGAGAATGAGCTTAGCAATGTTCCTTCTGTTTCTATTTTGTGGAACAGTTTGAGGAGTATTGGTATTAGCTCTTCTTTGAAGGTCTGGTGGACTTCTGTGTCTAAAACATCTAGTCCAGGGCCCTTTTTTTTTTCTGGTTGGGAGACTTTTGATGATTTCTATTTCCCTAGGAGTTATAGGACTGTTTAAATTGTTTACTTGATCCTCAATTAACTTTGGTAAGTGGAATCTATCAAGAAAATTATCCATTTCATTTAGATTTTCCAATTTTATGGAGTACAGTCTGTTGAAGTAAGACCTTATGATTCTTTGGATTTCCTCAGTGTCTGTTGTTATTGCCCCCCCCCCCATTTCATTTCTGATTTTGTTAGTTTGGATACTATCTCTCTTCATCTTAATTAGTTTGGCTAAGGGTTTATCTATCTT
The DNA here is from genome assembly GCA_907164525.1 of Lophiomys imhausi. Taxonomy (NCBI): domain Eukaryota; kingdom Metazoa; phylum Chordata; class Mammalia; order Rodentia; family Muridae; genus Lophiomys; species Lophiomys imhausi. Next base: position 1,405,248 of record CAJQZJ010033039.1, on the reverse strand, counting down.
GTTGATTTTCACAAAGAACCAGCTCTTGGTTTCATTGATTCTTTCTATTGTTCTCTTTGTTTCTTTTTTTTTTTTTTTTTTTTTTTGTTTTTTTTGAGACAGAGTTTCTCTGAATATCTCTGGCTGTCCTGGACTCCCTTTGTAGACCAGGCTGGCCTCGAACTCACAAAGATCCGCCTGCCTCTGCCTCCCAAGTGCTGGGATTAAAGGCGTGCGCCACCACCACCCGGCTAGTTCTCTTTGTTTCTAACTTACTGATTTCAGTCCTGAGTTTGATTATTTCCTGCCATCTACTCCTCTTGGATGTGTTTGCTTCTTTTCATTCTAGAGCTTTTAGGTGTGCTTTTAAATTGTTGGTGTGAGAACTCTCCAATGTCTTCATAAAGGTGCTTAGTGCTATGAACTTTCCTCTCAGCACTGCTTTCATTGTGTCCCATAAGACTGGGTATGTTGTGTCCTCATTTTCATTGAATTCTAGAAAGTCTTTAATTTCTTTCTTTATTTCTTCCCTGACCCAGTGGTCATTGAGTAGAGAGATGTTCAGTTTCCCTGAGTTTGTAGGCTTTCTGTTGTTTCTGTTGTTGTTGAAGTCCAGCTTTAATTCATTGTGATCTGATAAGATACAAGGGGTTATTTCAATTTCTTGTATCTGTTGAGGCTTTCTTTGTAACCAAGTATAGGATCAGTTTTGGAGAATGCTCTGTGAGGTGCTGAGAAGAAGGTATATTCTTTTGTGATTGGATGAAATGTTCTGTAGATATCCGTTAGGTTCATTTGGCTCATATGTCTGTTAGTTTCATTATTTCTCTGTTTGGTTTTTGTCTTGTTGACATTTTCATTGGTAAGAATGGGGTATTGAAGTCTCCCACTATTAATGTTTGGGGTTCGATGTGTGATTTAAGCTTCAGTATTGTTCCTTTTATGAACGAGGGTCCCCTTGCGTTTGGAGAATAGTTGCTTAGAATTAAGATGTCATCTTGGTGGATTTTTCCTTCAGGGAATATGAAGTGTCCTTCCCCATATCTTTTGACTAATCTCAGTTGAAAGTCTATTTTATTAGATACAAGAATAGCTATTCCATTTTGGTTCTTGGGTCCATTTGCTTAGAAAACCTTTTTCTAGCCCTTCACTCTGAGATAATGTCTATCTTTGTTGCTGAGGTGTGTTTCTTGTAATGGAGCAGAACGATGAATCCTGTTTTCAAATCTATTCTTTTAGCCTGTATCTATTTATTGGGGAATTGAGTCCATTGATGTTGAGAGATATTAGTAACCAATGAGGATCAGCATAGTAAAAATGGTGATTTTACCAAAAACAATCTACAGATTCAATGCAATTCATTTCAAAATCACAATACAATGTTTTACAGACCTTGAAAGAACAATTCTCAACTTCATATGGAAAAATAAAAAACTCAGAATAGCAAAAATTGTTGGGGGAAGGTCTAATGACATTGCTTCTGGTAGGCTGATTTCAATGCTGAGATCTGGTTACTGCCCCTTCTGAGGGATTCTCTTGATTGGTTAATAAAATTCTCTGACGGCCAATTAGCTGGGCAGAAAGTGTATAGGAAGGCAGGACTTCCTGAGATTAGAACAGGAACCCTGTGTTTTACACAGAGGATTAGTTCATTCCACTGAGAGACACAGAAGCAGATAGACGTATTTGAGAATGCTGAAAGGTAATCACAGGCACATGGCGGTTTGAGATTAGGTGATCCAGGTTAACTTAGAGTAGATAATTGAGAGTCTGCCCAGCTAAGGGTTAAGCATTGAAACATTAAAAGGTCTTGATGTATTTAATTATTGGAAAAGGACCACAGTGGCTTATAGGCATCCAGTCCAAGCAATCCAGGGCCGTCGGACTCCCAGACTTCCAGACTCCCCTGGAACCCAGGCGAATCTCCCGCCAAGCTACTGGTAATTCTACTGGCCTAATATAACAACTTCTATTAGTTAACAGAGTTTAGGTTACAGGTGGGTAGGCCACCCTTACCCTTGGTCCCAGGGCTCTTTCCCCAGGACAAATCAGGCAACCAGTTAAGACAGGCCAGGCCGCCCACTGCTCTGCCAAGCTGCCTGCTTCTCCACCAGCCTAATCTTACAGTTTTAATACCTAACTTGATAATTAAATTGCAGTTTCATAAAATATTCTTGTACAATAAAAGAACTTCTGGAGGTATCACCATCCCTGACTTCAAGTTGTACTACAAAGCAATATTAATAAAAACCACATGGTATTGGCATAAAAACAGACAGGTTGATCAATAGAATCAAACTGAAGACTCAGAAATAAACCCAAACACCTAAAGACACTTGATTATTGAAAAGGATGCCAAAGCTATACAATAGAAGAAAGCAAGCATTTTCAACAAATGGTGCTGGTCTAAGTGGATGTCTACACAAAGAAGAATGCAAATAGATCCATGTTTATCACCCTGTACAAAACTCAAGTCCAAGTGGATCAAAGACCTCAACATAAATCCAAGCACACTAACTCTAATAAAAGAGAAAGTGAGGAAAAGCCTTGAACTCACTTGCATGGGAGACAACTTCCTCACCAAAAAGAACATCAATAGCTCCAGCACTAAGATCAACAATTAATAAATGGGACCTCATCAAACTGAAAATCTTCTGTAAGGCCAAAGACACTGTCAATAGAACAAAATGGCAGCCCACAGATTGGGAAAAGATCTTCACTAACCCCATATCCAACAGAGGGCTAATATCAAAAACATATAAAGAACTCAAGAAATTAAACATCAACAAACCTTTTTTTTATGTTTTTTTAATAATTTATTTTTTATTTCTTCAAGTTACATCTCAATCACAATCCCCTCCCTACTCCCCCCCCCAGCCCCCCCCCTCCCCCCCCCCCCCCCCCCCCCCCCCCCCTCTTCCCCCCTTTGTTTTTTTTTTTTTTTTTTTAGTTTAAGGTATTTATTTTCCCCCCAACAGCTCTCCTTTTCAGTCCAAAAAATGGTTCTTTTTCTTATAACTATAAATACAATACAAAACAACAGAAATAAATAGGCCACGATTATAAGAGTTATATGGCTTAACATACATTCCCAATGTCCAGTCCATATGTATTTGGCACCTGACTTTAACATTCTACTATCTAACCATCTCCATGAGTTTAAAGTTCTATATCTAATTCAGCTTTCATACTAACTTGCCTCATAATTTTAAAAATATCTTCTTAGATCCAGAAAACCCTCTTGATTCCTAAACAACTCAAAATTTAACTATGAGACTCTAGTTATCTATTCTTCAACCACCTCAGAGACCTGAGAGGGATAAATATATCTGATTGTATAGGAAGTGCAGGGCCTGCAGCTTCCAAAACTAAAAAATTACATACCAGTGGCTGCCTGGACAGTTCCCATTTTCTCTCTATACATTACAGCATCAATCTTCAGCCATTTGGCCCCATTTCTCTGACAGACATTCAAACCAAATAATCTAATCAAAAAAGAGATTACAGAGCTAAACCAAGAGTTCACTACAGAGGAAACACTAATGGCCAAGAAGTACTTAAAGAAATGTTCAATGTCCTTAGTCATCAGGGAAATGCAAATCAAAATGACTCTAAGATACCATCTTACACTGTCTGAATGGCTAAGATAAAAAAACTCAGGTGACAGCATATGCTGGCAAGGATGTGGAGAAAGGGGAACACTCCTCCATTGCTGGTGGGAGGGCAAACTTGTACAACCACTTTGGAAATCAGTCTGGCATTTTCTCAGAAAACTGGGAATAGTTCTACCTCAAGACCCAGCCATACCACTCCTGGGCATATACCCAAAACACACTTCACCAAACCAAATGTTGAGGTCATTTCCTCAACTATGTTCATAGCAGCTTTATTTGTAATAGCCAGAAACTGGAAACAATCCAGATGTCCCTCAACAGAAGAATGGATAAAGAAAACGTGGTAAATTTACACATAATACTTACAATGTAATACTTACTACTCAGTTATTAAAAACAAGGACATCATGAAATTTGCAGGCAAATTTCAGAAAATATCATCCTGAGTGAGGTAACCCAGACTCAGAAAGACACATGTGGTATGTACTTACTCATAAGCGGATATTATCCATTAAGTACAGGATAACCATGCTACAATCCATAGACCCATAGAAGCCAAGCAACAAGGAAGACTCAAGGAAGGATGCTTGAATTCCACTATGGAATGAAAATAAAATAGACATTGGAAGTGGGTGAAGAGAGGGATCTGGGTAAGGGGTGGAGGGGGAAATGGGGAGGGGGCAGGAATCAGGTATGGGGAAAGCAGGGATGGTGGGGTGAGAGGGCTGCGAGAGAGAAGGGAAATTGATGTTGGGGCATCTCTGGGACAAGATGGAGACCTTGGATAGGGGAAGCTCCTAGGAGGATATGGGGGTGATCCTAGCTGAGACTCCTAGTAGCAGGGGATACTGGGACTGAAGTGACCACACCTGGTAGCCAGGCAGGACTTCTAGTGGAGGGAAGGAGACACCAACCCACCCACAAAACCCGTGACCCAAAGTTTGTCCTATCTACAAGATATTCAGGGATAAAAGATGGAACAGAGATTGAGGGAATGGCCAACCAATTACTGGACTAACTTGAGACCCACCCCATGGGAAAGAGCCAACCCCTGACACTATTAATGACACTCTGTTATCCTTGCAGACAGGAGCCTAACATAACTGCCATCTGAGAGGCTTCATCCAGAAGATAATGGAAACAGATGCAGAGACCCACACCCAAACCTTAGGCAGAACTCAGGGAGTCTTGTGGAAGAGCTAGGGAAGGATTGAGGAAGATGGAGAGGCCAAGGACACCACAAGAAGACTTACATAGCCAGTTAACTTGGGCACAGTGGGAGGCTCACAGACAATGAACCACCAACCAAAGAACTTACATGGACTAGTCCTAGGCCCACTATCCATATGAAGCTGATGGGTTATTTAGTCTTCAAGTGGGTCCCCTAACAATTGGAGCAGCGACAGTCTCTGACTTGGACTCTGTTGCCCTCCCTGGATCCCATTTTCCTAGGAGAGTTGTCTTGTCTTGCCTCATTGAAAGAGGAGGCACTTAGGCCTGATGCGATTTGATGTGCCAGAGCGGGTTGGTACTTGGTGGGGGAGGGTGTATGGAAGAAGTAGGTGGGAGAGTGGGAGTGAAAGAAGAGGAGGGAGTGGGGTTGTGATTGGGATGCAAAATAAATTAATTAATAAGAAAAAAAATCAGCTGGAGAATTTATAGTATATTCTAAATTTTTCAAAAGTTAAAAAAAATACATAGTAGCATAGGAAATTAAATGGAAAAATCTAGCTGTCTGCATAGCTCAGGCAGGAGGAGAATCAGTTTGGCTTCTTAGGGTGACCAACTGTCACCACACAGGAGTTCAGACTGCCCGAGTCATGCAGATTGATTTCTCATATTAATAACAGCCTAGATTTGAATGTTAAAACCTCCTTCTTTTAAATGGTAGAAGCTGAACAGGCTTTTAAAGAAGTGGTATGATTTTTTTTCTATTCTGGCATCTGTAATAAATAACTTTGCAAGCTAGCATGTGAGGTCTACAACTGTTTAATGCCTACACAATACCTATCTATCCTTGGTGATATTTCTAGAGTATGCATTGCTTGCTGAGGTAGATTATATTAGATTAGATTCCATGGGTGGCTCAGACTCCCTCCTGGAGACCCCTACCCATGGGAGGATCAGGCCTCCTGGCTCACTGTCATTAGTCTGATGAGTTCTATGGAGGGATGCCACAAGCCACTTTGTCACTTCTAAGCAAAGGCTCCCAATATCAAAGCATAGCTTGCCAACTTCTCTTCTCCCTTCACCATGACAGCAACATGCTGTAGTTGAGGACTTCCCCTTAGCTCTAACCTGCTGGAAGAGAGATCATTTGACACACATAGGGGGACTTATGAGGGTAGAGCTGGCACAGGAAATTGAAATGCAACAAACCATCTTAAGCTGGGAGGATCTAAGGGTTGCTTGTCTTAACAGCAGAAGCTGGCCCATTGGAACTGATTACTCAAGCATTAAAATGAGACACAACTAAAAGGTTGTAATAGGTCTCTGGCTAGTGCTGAAGGTCCGTCTTGCAGTCTTGACCACTTCCCTGAGCCTCAGCCCACTGTGCTACCTGCAAGGAAAGCACAGCAGCCCTCCAGCTGCTTGGCTAAGGACAGGCTTCCCAAGCTCTCTATTTGCAGAACTTATCTGCCTGAGAATTTTCTACATGACCCAAAACATGCAGGTACGTAACACAGGCTTACAAATTAAACATTTACTGGCAAGAGATAACTTCAAAACCTATTTTAAAACATTTATTCTTTGGTATACATAAACTTTTCCCATTTGTAAGAGATAAAATCAAACTTGTGATGCTAATGAGATAGATGTGCTGTCTGCATTTACATGTATTTACATAAATCTTGGCTGAATGTTCAATAGAGCGGGACCTTGAACATGTTCAGCATTTTTCAGAGTTGACCAATATTTAGATATTATAATTATCAACACTGACAAGACCAGACATAAATATGCCACACAGAATCGCAGAAGTAGGTCTAGAGCCATTTCAGAAATTGTTAAAAATTCCTAATCCCAAACCAAAATTCATCAGCAACCCAAACAGCAATCTTTAACCATTCTAACACAATACAATTCAAAGATATAATTTATGCTTCCTGAGGACTTTGGGAAGGAGTTATTAAAAGTCTCTCTAGATGAAGCTCTTACACTTCTATGAGTGCAGAAAACCTTCCATGTACTATGAAGCATCGTTCTTCATAACATACAGCAATAACAGTCTCAGATCTGAGCAGAGCCTTCCAGTGTCAACTGGTGCCATGTGACATGATGACACGCAAAGTACAATCGTGCATGGTGCGTGTTCAAACCCAAGGCAGGTGAAGTTGTGTATGCAACAGACAGTTCTGCCAGAAACACACTGGACCCATTGCATGCTTAGTTCTGAATTAATTTTCAGTCATTGTGTTATTCATAAATACTTTCCTGTTGCCAAATTTCTCATGACTCCCAGTCTCAGCTCTGTGATCCCCTCCCCGCCACATGGGGTCATGATCCACAGTCTGAGAAGTTGGGACTTAGGTGGATGAGAGCACCTGGGTGGGATTTGGTTTTGTTTGATTTTTACCTGACTTTCTTCTGTCAGCACTGTTTAGGAGACTTACCCACATGGCTGCCCACTGGATGAATGCACAACATAGACATCTATTCTTCTGTGGACATGCTTGTCACGATTGCTATTTTGCCTTATTATGTGGTTTGATGCAGTTTTCCTTTCACTAAATCTAACTCTTCCATAACAAGAACACAGTCTACCTTGCTCCTTGCTGAAGCACAACCCTTAGCAAGTGTCTGTAGCATGGCCCACAGGTGGGACCTCCTCCCAAGCACTAAGTCTATTTCATGAATAAGTTCAATCATTTCCCAACCCCATCTTACTGTAATCTACAAGTTTCCCTGTGCATTCAACTTTAATTCAGCCCCTAGGTTATTAAACAATTGCTGCCTCATACTGCCAATTAAGATATTTAGGTGTTATTAGTCATAATGTTCAGATACTCAAAGTCTCTGAGCCCATCATAAAAGGCTGCTTACTAAGATTCTAGATGCCTGGGGAGTTCCCTGCTTCCCAAGTCAGAACATTGTCATCTTTGTGCTATCACCACATTTACGAGATAAGACTTTCCTATTCAATTAAGTTACCACTTTCAATTTCTTAAAATATGCACTTGAAGAGAGTAAGAGGAGTAGATACAATGAAAACCAAAGTCTTGTGCAATACAGAGTAGGAAAAATGATCCCGGGTAGTTTCACAGCCAAGTGCTATGAGAATAGTTCCATACTCCAACCTGACATCCAGAGGAAATGAGCAAAAGGAAGACACCACTGCAACATGGGAGCAGACATGGCTCCTGGCTGCTGGGAAATACAATGCCATCTTTTCAAGACGGAACCTTTCCCATCATGCATCTAAGCTGTAACTTAGACACATGCCACCCCAGTTGCATCTGTGCATGTCTGCCTATTCATTTATTTCATAAATATTTAGTTACATAAACTAATCAAGGCCCTAGGAAAAAAATGTCAGTGCAGTCTTACAGAACAGTCAGAGACAATGAACAGTATTCAATCACATAAGCAAATTAAACAGGTCAGAAAGAAACAAGCAACATAAAGCAAGAATGCATGGTAGAAAGCAAGGGGGTAGAAGATAACTTCAGGTGGGGTGCTGAGGATAATTTCTCAAACCTGGAAATGTATGAGAATGCAAACTCCAAGAAGGGGGACTAGGAGACAGTCATGGAGAGAATAAAGACTAAGGTTCCAAAGGAAGTCTGCAAACTAAATGTGTTAGTAGGATTGTTAGTGCCCCAGGCTCAGCCAGACCCTAGAGGAAGAGCTGGGTTGTACACAGATTTTTCTCTCAACAGTGAAGTTGCCCAAATTTGCTCTGATATATCTTTAACAGAATCTGGGTGTAATTAAAATGAATGCTCTTATCAGAGCTGGCAAGATGACCTAGTGCTTAAAAGTGCTTATTCCTCAAGCCTGACCACCTGAGTTAGATCCCTAGAACCCATGGTAGTACAGATAGATTCTACACAGTTGTCCTCCGTCCTCCACAGGTGTGTCCTAGCATTTATCCTCTCACACACATCATACATAAGAAATAATAAAAAGAAACAAAGAAAGGACTCTCAAGTCAGTGTTCTCATAGTCCAAGTAAATGAAGTACAGAGATGACTTGGTATGTTATTTGATACATGGGAAGCACTTACAAAATACCACAGCTGCAGCTATAGCCACTGTCATCAATATCATCAACTATCATCACCACCAACCATCATCATCACCATCAACCATCATCATAATCAACCATCATCATCATCATCAACCATCATCATCACCATCAACTACCATCATCATCACCATCAACCATCATCTCCATCACCATCATCATCACCATCAACCATCATGGCTATCACCATCATTATCACCATCACCAACCATCATAAACCATCACCACTGTCAACCATCATCACCATGATCATCCATTATCAACCCTCACAATCTATCAACCACCATTATCATCATCAAGCATCATCATCAGCAACCACTGCCATCAACTATGATCATCATCAACAACCATCATCACTATCAAGCATTATCACCATCACCAACCATCATTATCATTATCATCCACCATAAATCATCAGTGCCATTGCCACCATCATCATTAGCATTATTCTCTCCCCTTTGTTTCAGAGCTCAGTTAAGAAAAAAGTGGCAGGCCAAGGAGATGATTCAGTTGATAAAGTGCTCAAGCTTCCAAATGTGAGAACCTGAGTTTGGATTCTCAAAACCCTCCCAAAAATCCAGGCATGGCAATGCATCTGCAAGTCAAGCAATGATGAGAAGGGAGGTAGAAACTGGCAGTTCCAAGTTTGCTGGCTAGCTTGGGTGATGCTCTAGGCCAACAATAGACCCTGTTTCAAACACACACACACACACACACACACACACACACACACACACACACACACACACACAAAGCCGAAGGCACCTGAGGAGTAACATGTAAGATTGTCTTCTTTACCTTCACATGCACATGACATATGTGGACACACCTGTACACATGTGAACACCCTCCTATGCGCATGCGTGCGCACTCACACACACAGTGAAGGAGGCGGGGAGGGCAGGGTTTTTCTCTTAGAGAGCATAAAAGTAAAAGGCAGCTACACCCAGATCCCTAGCTTAGCTCTTCTATTCATTGCTATGAGACACTGGGCATGCACCTAACCAACTTTCTCATACATGAAAAAGTGGTGGTGAAGAATAGGATTTGCATGTATGAAAGGCTCAGCAAACAGCACTGGCCTTCACATTTCCCCTGTCCTTTCTTCTTAAATACATTAGTGCAAAAGTGAGTAGAGAAGAGGTGGATTTGGTGACACAACTCTGTCACTCAAAGTTTCTACCAAGTGAAATCCTTTTGCTAAGTCGCATGCCTGTTTTCCCTTTGGCTGCTTCTTCTAATTGAAGTATTCAACATCTGGTTCTCTCCACACCTTTCATGGGCTCCCTGCTCTGCCCCGGCCCCCTGTCAGTTGGGTCAGCAGTATCCAGATCCTAGAGCTGAAATTCCTTGAGCCCATCCCCTCTGCCAGTCTTGCACCATAACTGTTGTGCTATCCTTTGGGACCCCAATCAGCACAGGACACATTTTTCAGAGCCTTGTCTCTGTGCCCTGGAAAACAGTTTCCACATGGCTGCCAAGTCAGGCTGCCTCTTCTAGCTCTAGACGGTGGAGCAGTCTGACAGTCGCGCACTGCTGGGAACCCTGGCACAGAGCTTGAGACTCCAGGGAGGAGGCGGCTGGCGGCACAAGGAGATAACCTCTCAAGGTTAGGCTTGAAATGCTTTTCTGTATCTGGGAAAGGGTGAGACACAGATGCAAGGCTTAGAGCAACAGTTCCACCTTCTCTGCCTCATTACGAAACCAAGACTTCTTGAAGCCTAGATCCAGAAAACAAAACCTAAAAGCTCCCAACTCTCCTGGTTTAATGTGGTGGCTCAGAGGAGATTAACATGATGTGAAGGCCTCCTGAAGCTAGCACGATTCAAGGTCCAAAGACGGACCATGGGGAAGCTCCCCCAAGCCAGAAGGCATTTACTCACCACCACATATGTCTATTTCTTCAAACCCAGAAATAAAATAATCATTACCCCTGTGCCACAGGCCTCAGGGAAGCATTCATCACATAAACACACACCCTAGGAGTTGACATCTGAGCAGCCGCAGGCGGCCCTGAGACAGCTCCTACACACTACCTCCTGCAACTTTAGGATCAGCATTGGGCTGAGCAGCAGCCGCACCAGCAGATGAGAAGCTGCAGCCTGACGGCAGCTGGTCCAGAAGCTTCAGGATCAAGCTCAATTTAGCCCGAATAGCAACATAAGAGACAGGCAGGTACTTGAATCCTAATGCAGACTTTATCTGGGCTGAGGCCAGAGAAGCCCTGACTCTCTTAATTCTTGACTGGAGAGAAAGGTGTGTGTGTGTGTGTGTGTGTGTGTGTGTTCCCTCATATGTATGTCATATCTATGTGTATGCACGCATGTACGTGAAGGACAGAGGATAACCAATACCTCAGCTAATGTTCCAGTTCCCACTCCCGCGCAGAGCCTCCCACAGGCCTAGAACTCATAAAGCAGGCTAGGCTGGCTGCTCAGTAACCCCAGGGACCTACCTAGCACTGGGACTACAGTACACAGTACACACCAACATTTTTATATGGGTCCTGAGGACGGAACTCAGGCTTTCAACACACCCATTACCAACATTTTCATCATCACCAACTGAGCATCTTCCCAGCTCCAGGAAAAGATAATCCTAAGACTATTATACCATGCTGTGTGTGTACAGACAACCCTGTGGGTGCAGAGTGACCCAAACAGCAACTTCATTTGCTTGTGAGTGCCTCAGAGGAACATGCTTACAGCAACTCTACTCGCTAGGTTCTCTCCATGCATGCCCTATGCTAGATATTCCCAACAACCCTGAGACCTAATATGATGTTAAAGAGGACAACCTAGTGATTCCCACATTTTGGAAGTTCACTGTCATGTCCCTAGGACCCAGTACATGCTCAAGGAACAGAAAACATTTCCCTAACTTTATTTTCTGGCAGTCTTAAAAACTCCTGCTTAGCCTGCACTCTCATGCCCACCTACCTAAGCTTGTGAGTGTGAGGCCTTGAGTATGCAAAGATAATGATCACGGGGAAGTCTGGTGATGGCAGCTGATGTGCGTCTTCCCTGTATCTGGGCTTCATGGAAACTAAAGGACTCTGTTAACACTAGGTAGGAAAACACCCAGGACAAGAAAGGCATTCTGTCAGGGCAGGCCCTGATACAAGCACTCAACAAAGACTGAAGAATCAACGGAAAGAGTGGGCACCAGAGAGAACAGGCTGGGAGCAGAAGAATTTGATTGTAAGCCTAATGGTAGAACGCTGATGGAGTAGTGCATCACACATGAAAGAAAAGGAGCAGCAGCATCTAGGGCGTGACTTCAAGAGAGAACTTGGCCCTTGTTGTAACACTCATTCATCCTCCAATCTAGCAAATGTCAACAAGCTAGCCTGTGCTGGACACAAGTCAGGGGGAAACAGCTGGTGCACAGTGGAACCTGAATAGTGGCAGTCTAAGTGAGTTGTCCTTGGACGCTGCTGGCCTTGGCCCACATATGAAAAGCCAGACCAGAAACCTAAACTTAGTGGCTGTGCCCACTGTAGCTGGGTCACCTCAGCCTAGGCTGGGAGGCTGTGGATGCCACATCCTACTGCTCTTAGCACCCTGGCATGGGAGCAAGACTTTGGTTTTGGGCCTTGATTCTGCCAGCTATGGAGAGCCCTGAAAGAGATCCCGTCTCCCATGAGCTGTGGTTACAGGAGACATGTACCCTAAAATACGAAGCCCACACTGAGTCAGTGCTAGTCATGGAGCAGAGAGGCCTTTTCCACTGGGGCAGCTGAGATGAGGGACATCAGCCTGCAGCTGTCCATCAAGATCTACTGAAGTCTGCCTGTACCATTGGCCAACTGAGAGTCCTCAACAGCTCCACAAAGGATAGGAGCCTTAACACCAAGTCCTCAAAATTTACCCAGCCACCTGGATCTTCTCCACCAAACTGTGAGTATCATTTGAAAAGGTTCCCTGTTCCCACTTCCAACCATAATCCCAAGTTCTAGCTCCCAAGCAAATCCTCCACCAGGGAGCAAGGAGGAGGAAAATGAACTAAAGGACACCCATACTGCTTCCGGTAAGCCCCAGTTGCAGCAGGGGTTCTGCTGCTGCTGCTTGGCAAGGGTGCTGCCCTGCAGCCACAGCGCAATGTGTCCCCGACCTCTCACTCTCCCTGCCAGTACCACTCCTTCAACCAGAACTCCAGTCCAGTGTCGTCAGCCATGACAACACCCTGTTGCCTCTAGGAAAGAGGACTATTCTAGAAGAAAAAGGCTTTGCTGAAGCAAAACAAAGGGAACCTACTTGGGTCACACTTTTGGTGAGTGAATTCAAGGCTGAAATTAATCTCACACAGACAACAGATGCCAGGTATACTTAGAGAAAAGGTACTTTTCAAGGAGGGACTTGAGCCTGGAACATACGTGCTGAGCTATTTTGTATCAATTCAGTACCTGTAACATTTGCCAAGTTGGAGGTTGTATTGAGTTTGGCCAGTTGGCCAATAGCACAGATATCCAACTTGTTTGGGAGTTGGGATATCTGGAGAATCAAATTAAACATTTGCAGAGGCATCAGTTGGAAATTTACCGATTAAGAGCAAATTTAATTACACTGTGTGAAAATGATGGGAAATCAAACCACAAATACAACTGCGTACTAAAAAAGACAGGGAGGGAGGACAAGAAAACACTGCACACTGAGGGGGCTTCCTGTGGGTTTGTTTCCCACCTAACTCAGTGCTACTTCTCATTTCATCTCTGGCTACTGCCTGTTGGCAGCCAGGCATCAGTGCATCCCAGAGTATAAGAAATCCTTAGGATGAAAAAGCATTAAACTGGGAAGACATGGGAGCCAGTGTTATTTTTGTTCTGAAAATTGCCAAAATGCCACTTCTCTCTTTGGGCGCCCTGAGGGCGGTGGATCAGGAGCTTTTTTTTTTTTTTTTTTTTTAACCACACTGCTGAGGACCAGCAGTTCCTCAGGAATCCTCTTTTGCATTTGCACAACCACAGGGGCTGAGGGTTAGTACCTGCAATGTAGGTACACTGTCTTCGAGCCTTTGGCATTGGAGAGTAGTCTCTGAGCCATCCCACCAGGCAGGCTTTGGGGACCCGACATTCCACCAACAATATGTCCTGAGGGAGCAACTCTGAAGTTCTGCTACAAAAGGAATGGTCCCCTAGAGACAGCAAACTGCTTCCACAACCTCCTGAGGCAACTGCTAATGTCTGGCTCTTGTGCCTCGCGGGCTGGAAGAGAGCTCATGAGTGTGCGTGCATGCGTGTGTGCACAGTGCATGCTGCAGAGGTCCAGGTGTCAGCTCATCAACTCCAGGATGCAGGAGGCTCTCTTTACAGCAAGTCAGAGCCAAGCTGTGCCCCTCCCTTTGGAATAAGGGCAGCAGCTCCTATCCATTTTTCTAGGAGTTTTTAAAGAGCTTGATTCTACTCACAGTCGGTGCTGTGATTTCAATATGAACTGTATCTCACAGGCTCCCACATTTGAACACTAGGTGCCCAAGTGGCAGTGCCATTTGGGAAGGCTGTGGAATCTTTAGGAGGTAGACCCCTGATGGAGAAAGCATGTCACTGAGACAGGCCTTGAAGTTGTAAAGTACAGCAACAGTTTTCTTGCAACCTGAGCCTAGACACATTGTGACCAGCCACCCTCTTACTCCTGCCACTGTGTCTTCCCTGCCCACACTAACATTTTCCTTGCCTTGAAAGACTGTGTCCCTCTGCAACTGTAAGCAAAAATAAACACTTTGTTTCCTAAGTTAATTTTCTTCAAGAGCATTTCACCAAGAACGTAGCTAAGATAGTAAGACTGAATCTCTAAAAGTCTGTCAGGGGTGGTAGTTTGTCACTAACCATGCACTTCCTTGTGTCTTTGTTTCTTCATCATGAGACAGGGATAAGTGTTTCTTTTTTTTTTTGTTGTTGTTGTTATTTAAATACTTTATTTTTTTTTCTTCAAGTTACATCTCAGTAACAAACCCCTCCCTATCCCGCCCTTCCACCCTCTTCCCCCCAGAAGTTTCCCCTTTCAGTCCAACAGATGGTTCCTTCTCTTATAACAGTAAGTATTATACAAAACAATAGATATAAATATGCCACATTTATGAGAGTAAATTGGCCCAGTATACCTTCCCAATGTCCAGTTTATACATATTTGGCCCCTGACTTTAACATTCTACTATCTAACCAACTCCATGAGTTTAAAGGTCTATATGTGACTCAACATTCATACTATCTTGCAACACACTTTTAAGAGTATCTTCTTAGATCTATAACACCCTCTTGATTCCTAAACAGTTCAAAATTTAACTATGAGACTCTAGCTGTCTATTCTTCAACCACCTCAGAGACCTGAGAGGGATAAATATATTTGCTTATATAGGAAGTGCAGGGCCTGCAGCTTCCAAAACTAAGAAAGAACATACCAATGACTGCCTGGACAGTTCCCATTTTCTCTCCATACATTCCAGCATCAATCTTCAGCCTTTGGGTCCTGGTTCTCTGACAGACATTTGTTGTAGAGCAGGGATTATGAAGGACTTACCTACCCTGTCTTGGCAGAGTTAGGCTGTCGACTTCCCTGCTACCAAGTTTTGTCCTTTTTGGACAGCAGTCTGTCTGCGCAGTACTGCCTCGTAGCCCCCCCGGTGAATGAAGAGGCTCTTGGCCCTCATATGACTCCTGATCTGTGGTGAGAGAATGTTAGGCAGGGACACTCTACCCCAGAGGAACAAGATGGAAGGGTCAGGGGGTAGAGCATGGGAGGGTGGGGCTGGGAAGCGGGAAAAGAGGACAATATGATAAGGATGTAACCTGAAGCAACAAACAAATAAATTTATTAACTAAAAAAAAAAAAAAAGGCAGGGGCAGGGCTGAAACACTGTGAATGGAACAGAGGATACAGCCATTCGGCCTGGTTTTGCAGACCTCCAGGTGTAGAGAAGACGTGGAGCTAAGGTAAAATACAAGAGAATTGTGGTATTGGCCCAGGCCTTTGACTTCAGCGGAGACGGGGGGGGGGGGGGGGGGGAGCACCGTAGAGTTGGTGGTCTTATGTATTCTGGAGTCATATGGAGCGGGGTGGTGAGGGTGCATACTCTTGGTCCCACCATTCAAGAAGAGTACACCCTTGGTCCCAGCTCCCAACACACTGGAGACAGAAACGGGCAGATCACGGAACTCAGGGTCAGCCTGATGCAGGGCAAACTCTAAATAGAGAAAGACTTCGATCCAGGAGTGGTGGAACACATCTGGGATAAGTGTTTCTTACCTCACAAAATTGCTATGAGCACCGAAGGAGCCAATTCCTGCAGCATGCAAATCAGTGTGGGGGTGGGGACCTGTGACTGGTAATTATTATTTATATTACTAACAGCCTATTCATGCCTTATGCCAGTGTTCCCACCTGACATCCCCCTTGACTTTATGCTCTTTTCACTATTGTGAATTTATTATTATTCTTTAAGCTGATTCATTTCCTATTTACTTAAGATTTCTTTTTAAAGAAATTGCACCTCATCATGGTACATAGGAAAATAGAATTGTGTCACAACTGAGAGGCAAATGTAAAAAAAAAAAAA
>CAJQZJ010033039.1:1361900-1388456 GCA_907164525.1 Lophiomys imhausi | reverse complement strand
AAAAAAAAAAAAACACAGTGAAAACAAATGACACCTGTTGTTGGCCAAAGGTGTCAATCACCAGCCTCCCGTGTTATGTAATTTGGAGATGGGAGGTCATGAAGCTGTCCTATGGAGACTAGACAGGCATGTCTAACCTGCAGCCCACAGGCCACATGTTTTCCAAAATAGTTATGACTGTGACACAACACCTTGTAGATAACAATGTCATGTTGTAATGTCACATAGTTAGGCACCCAGCACTAGACGCAACTCAACACAGTTGAACAGTGTTGCTCAACCTGTGGGTCTCAAAGCACTATGTGGGAGGGGGCTCTCCCCCAAAGCTCTGCCATCTGAACTCCAGTTGCTGTCATCTAAACTAAATTAAATCATTTCTAGCACACATGAGACCCTGCTGCCCCTCCCTGGGAGGCATGGTTCTCAAGCTGCATGGCCTCATAGACGCCTCTGACTCAAACAGAGGCATTATCCTTGCCATGCGCCAGGATGGCTGCCATGGGCACAGCTAGTAAACACCGAAACATGACCAGTGTGGCCAAGGAGCAGAAATGCCAAAGTATTTGGCTTTAAATAATTTCAATTAAAAACAGTCATGTGTGGCTAGTGGCTGCAGCACAGTTCTACGGAGAAAGCTTCACAGGGCTTCTCACAGGCATGGGGTCATTTGGGTTATGCCCTCACATACCTCAGGGTCACGCTGGTTATGGCCTCTGCTGAAGGAGATCCTTCGAAAGTGGGCAGGTAGCTGCCACAGGATGTAACGGGAGATAGTCTATTCCAGTCTTCCTCAGTGGTGAAGAAGCCTCATGCGGATGCTTCCTTTTTATCTCCCTCTGAGGAATTAACATCTTTTTTTGTTGTTAGCTATAGAATTACTCAAAATAACCAACCACATTTCTACTTCACAATGACTGCCAAGAAGCCCTGAGGAAACTCAAATCACTGAAGAAGACCATGTTGGGTCGCAGAATAAATACAGTTTTCTCATTTCCCTTTTAAACTGTTTGAGTTTACATTTTAGTTGACCCTGGTATATTTTTTCTTTTTTTTTAATCATTCTTTTTTATATGTTTCTCTAGAAATTATCTTTAAGTAACATGGATTTATTTTATTTTATTTTGTAAGTAATGCCCAGTGGTACCATTATTTTAAATAGGTCACTTCTATCCACTATCCGTGACATGGGAAACACTATACAAAGCTTCCTAATATGTTTCCAAACACCAACCAGAAGCACTGTAAGACAAGAGCGAATACATATGTTATATATAGAACTAGGAACTCAAACATCAAAATCCCCACAACTCTGGTTGCAAACCATCTGCAGAGCACACAGGCCCTACAGAGCTGGACCCTGAAGCACTCACACTGAGTGGGGACCTCTGAAGTCTTTGCTTATCAAGCATCTAGGGCCCTTTCTTTTGCAATGGGTTACCTAAGATAGCATGGTAGCACACACCTATAGTCCACACGCCTGCGAGTTCAAGGCCAACCTAGGCTATGTACCAAGATCCTATCTCAAAACAACAACAAATACATAGTCTGGTTTTCATTTGGGGCATCATGTCTCATCTTCCCACTCTCAGACATGTGGTTGAGTAAGATCAACGCCAACCTGGTACCAGCAATGGTTACAGGAGCCAAACTGAGCCAGTCATTAAAATCAAATTGCTTCACCTAATCCTAACATTCAGCCATAGACCTGAGATCCAAGATGGATTATGAGGCATGGCCCAGGTCTTAGCTGGTGATGTAACAGAAGGCTGGAAGAGACAATCTTCTGTTCCATCCATGCAGACAGGTCGAGTGTGCAGGGGCTACTGGGAAACAGCCATCAAGCCACAGACATCTGGCAAAGTTACAGAACAGCAGCAACACAAAGCAACAACAGGACACTCTACACACAGCCTCCTGACCACCTGACCAAAGGCCATACAGCACTTCACCAGGGCAGCTCCTGCAGTCATACAAACGGTGCCAACATGCAAAGCACCATGGCTTCCCAAACATGATGTCTGCGTGAAACCCAGGTACTTACCTGATACACATGGAACGCATTGCCTGCTTTGCCTCGGAGAAACACAGAAGGGATCCAGACATTGATCAGCGCCCGATTTGATCTGACCAGAATAAAGAGATAAGAGGGGACATTTTTACTTACAAAAAAACCAAAGCAGGCCAAGAGACTATTTTCTCCAATAAAAAGGCATTTCAAACAAGACACTTATATAACAGATAACTCAGTTAGCAATGAGATAAGGACATACTTATCACTAGATCTTTGAAGACTATCTCTAAGGACTTTGGTTTAAAGGCTATATACATATACATACACATATATACATATGTATATATTTTAAATATATAAAGAGTATGTATGTATATATATATATATATTTAAATTTACATATGCAGTGTATTCTCTGGAATAAAGAGTGTGATCTTCAGTTCTTACCAGCTTAGTGACCTTGGCCTAGGATGCAAGTGAAGCTCAGTTGCAACCTCTGATGAAGGAACAGTAACAGGGAGCCATGGGAAATCATACACATTATGACCATGCTCCAGTTTCTGGAGCACCCTGTGGAAAAACCTGCCTTTTGACTACCTTGATTTCTGACCCTGATCTCCATTTTTCACATAACAGCTCAGGGAGTCAATACCTGTGGTTTTGAAGGTGACAGCTACTTGGGGGGTTGGGGAAGAGACAGTGGAAAATAACAAATTAGAAAAACTCAGAGGCCAGGTACAAAGACCCTCTTCTGAGTTCTCCAAATCACTTTGTATAGTGCCTTTTGTATATACTTTGCTTCAGCTGTAAACTTGATACACCTGAAAAAGGAATTTCAACTGAAGAACTGTTTCCACTGGGCTGGCTGGTGAGCCTGTCTATGGGGCGTGTTCTTAATTGTTAACTGAAGTCCAAGGCCCAGTCTGCTACATCTCTGTGCCATCCCTGGGTAGATGGGCCTGGGATGTATAAGAAAGGAGGAAGAGTGAGCAAGAGGATCAGGCTAACAAGCAGCGCTCCTCTGTGGTTTCCACTTCAAGCTGTTGCCTTGAGTTCCCTAGTTGATGGGCACTAATGCATCAGCCCTTTCCTTCCCAGGTTGTTTTTGGTTATGGTGTTTACCACAGCAACATGGAATCTAACAAGCAGAGCTACATGGAGGCACAGGGCACTGGTAGGGCACTGCCAAGCACGAGCCAGTGCTTGGCTTCCATTTGCAGCACCATCAGAACAGTAAGCTTCAAGGACAAAATCATTTCCTGAGGACAGGAACTGCACAACTACATGCTTTTATTTACACGAACTCACTCAATCCCCATGAGCATTATTTAAGAGACATTCGAGAGCATTTTGGTTACATGACAGTTTGACCTTATGGGATGACACCCCACCACGGCGCCACCAACCTGAAAGGGAGGGGGAGCATGGCTGACATCTTCAACCTGACAGCTGTCTAGGCATGGTATCCTTTCTGGAAGGTCCTGTCTTGCCTCCACCCAGAGCTATCCAGAGAGGGGGGCCTTCCCTGAGCACCCTGCTCAAAACTTGTCAGCTTTTTGGGCTTGTAATGTAGTCTAAGATGCCAGCAGTTGGTGGAAGACTCTATGATCCTTCAAGACCTCATGATCTCCAGAATGAAAAGCATTCTATCTTCACAAGGAAAATAACCCTAGGGCGGGTGGTCCTGTGGCCCTGGCACATCCATGCTCTGGGCCAAGGTGGTGATCTCCTTCCAGGGGACCATAAGCCCTGAGTGATCATGTGTTCAGGGTTCAAAGCACAATCAACAATCCTGAGCCACCAAATGGGTTTGTGTATCCAATCACTCCTCAGACAGAGGGTGCAGAGCTGAGCCTGTGCCTAGAGCAGCCCGGAACATTTCTGTCACCTACACAGGGGTACAGAACAGCAATGCCCTGGCTCCGTTCCTTTTCCCACACTGCTAAGGCCAGGGACCCCTCAGGGACAAAGCAGGTGACCCTAGACTGGGTCAAACATTCTTTTCCCAGGCTAATTACTACGTTGTATTGGAGGTGACTGTCTGCCTATGCAACTCTCTACTTTATATCAACTCCTTTGGTCCTCTAGCCCTTCTGTTTATCACTGATCTGTTCACAAAACAAGTATCTAGTTAGGACCTCATATGTGGCAGATCCAATCCTAAGCACAAGACACAGAGGAACTGAGAAAACAGATGCAGTTCTCTCCTTCGTGGAGTATTTTGCTCACCACGAAAGGGGGAGAAATTACACAAATTATTCTACATGGCCAAAGAAATAATATGATTTCAGTTTTAAAATTTTTACTGAGACATAGTCTAACCTGGAGAATATCCCATGTGTACTTGAGAAAACACTTGTTCTAGCTTGGATCTGTACAATCCACAAAGGTCCATGTGTTAAAGGCTTGGTCTCTGTCTATCTGTGATCCTAATAGGAGGTCACAAGAACTTTAACAAGTAAGGCCAAGTGAAAGGGAATTATGGGGCCACAGTCTTTCCTTAATTCTCTTTGCTTTCCAGGCAGCGCTGCCAGCCATCATATCCTGCCTCGGCACAGGCCTAAGAACCATACTCTGCCTTACCACTGATTGAAATCTACAAAACAAAACAACCCTTTTTACTTTATAGGCTGATACTTGGATACACCATTATAGCAATAAAAAGCTGACTAACACAAGTGTGTATTGTATTTGGTGAAGTTTTTTATCTTGTATGTATCTATATATTTACCTGTATCTATATCTATGCTATGTTTAATTGCTGTATAGTGTTGCTCAGGTTCGGTCACCTTACTGATCTTCTTTCTAGCTATTCTATTACTGGAAATGGGTTACGTGGTCTCCAACGGTCATCGAAGAACTGACTTTGTTTCAGTCTGCTCTTATACCGAGTGTTTTAAGGCCCTGTGATTGGGGCATATATACTGGAGAGGCAAGGTCATCTTTGACCTTGATCATTCTTCTCCCCACCTTTGTTTTCTCATCTACCACATCCACTCCCGTGGCAGCCTCAAAGATAGATGGGGCTCTCAATGTCCCATGATGTCCACAGTCTCACTCCAGTTGCTAACATACTCTGCAAAGTTGTTTCTAGGACTTTAACCCTATGAAGGGGATACTAAGGCTCAGTGAAAGAGGCTTATCTGAGGTCACAATGTTGTAAGTGTAGTGCCTAAGACTTCAACACAGGTCTCCTGGCTCTAGACAAATGCTCTTTACAATATCCTGCCTCCTTGATGCTCTAAAAGCAACCTTTCTGAATGGCCTTTCTCATAGGGAGGCAGAACCTTTGCTGTTATTGAGACAAAGGCTCACTGTATCTAGCTGGTCTTCAATTCCTGGGTCTAAAACTAGAGATGCTGTGGTCAGCCACTGACCACAACCATGTGAAGAGAAGGAGAAGGCTCTCCCTGGCCCTCAGCCCAATGTCTCTGAGAATCCTGGACTATGGATCCCCAAACAGAACCAAAGAGAAAGTATCTGAAGAATAACTGCCCCCGCCAGGGGTTACCAGCAGAGTCTTAACTAGAGCAATACAGATTATTATGGATAGGCCAGACAGCAGCGGGGAGCATGGGGCTGCAGCAAGGTGAAGAGGGAGTGTGGGGCTAGGGCAAAAGGGTCCTCTGTCTTGCTCAGCTGACCATGGCCTTGCAGGAGTGACAAGTTAAAACTGTATATGACACCTTCCCAATTTTAAATGTCAAGTCAAAATCAAAATGATTTTTGAATGCTCAAGGCAGAATAAAGCACATTAGATGACCTGAACCTCAGAAAATGTCCCCAGCTCTACAACCACATGGACCCTTTATGGACCTCATGGCCCTCTCTGTCTTCCCCTGTAGACTTCAGGGCACCGGCTAGCAACAGGGTTCACTCTCTAAGGCCCCTCAAGAACACTTGCGTGGACTTACATTTCAAAATCCGACAAACTCTGATCTTCAGATGTTTGGCTCAAATCTCCAGGCACCTGCATTTGGGAAAAGGAGGGCAGGAAGAGAATGTATAGGTTACCACAATTTGCACATTCACCAAAAACTTCTGTTTCTCCTGTCCCCAAACACTGCCTCTCAGAATGAGGGGAAAAAGCAGCTAGTGGAAAACAATAAGATTTCCTGGAGGGCTGGCTGGGGATGATGCTGCAGTCATAAAAACATGCTGCCATGTGCAATCTCAATTATCTTTACAGAAAAAGCACTATTAATCCTATTGAGATAATCACAGGCATATAAAAGCATGTAATTTTGGAGTCATAAAGGACCAATTAGGACTGTAGACATAAGATATCATCTGTACATTGAAAAAATATCTAGTGTCAGCATGAGGAGTATCACAAATGTCACACCCCATATGTGAGCACAAAAGGCCACTGCCCCTCAGAATGGCTGTCCTTTTGCCCTATAGTATATGTGCATCTACGGATGGAAAGAATGCAGAGGCTCCTGACTGACAAGAGTTATCTTAAAACATGATTGGTGATAGACATCAAACAGTGTCATGATGGCCCTACAGATGCTGCTTGGTGTTCTAGCCATATGCCACAGAGGCAAGTGTGAGGGCCAGGAGGCATCAACAGCATGTGACCTCCAGTGATCCCCCAGCCCCCAACATCAGACTGACAAGGGAAATCAATTGTCAGGGCTCGCACAAAGGCTTACAATAGTCATGCTCTGATTACACAATGCCAGTGCTGGTGGCTGCGAAACTACAGTGATGACGGTGTTATCCCAGCACCCAGGGGAGGGGCTTTTCCTCTTGCCATCTTGTTGAACTTGACTAGGATTTTAAGAATGTGGACAAAGAAGGGGGAAGTACCAGCAACAAAGAAGAGTATGAGGAAGTGAGGGGAGTTATTGATAATGTCCATTTATTTTCATGACAACTTGAAGGACAGGTACTGCTTGCCACACCAAAACATGAAATCAAGACTTGGAGCTTCCATCTAGGAAGCAGATATAAGCCAGGTCTGTCCAATTCAAAGTCTTCTGATGAAGACAAAGAAAAGACAGCGGAAAGGTGAAGTCTTGAGGCTCTTGTGTAAGGAGGGCTGGAAGAGACTGGAAAGTGCACTTTAAAGAAGCAGCCCAGCTGTAGAGACAGGAGCATGTGTGGTGAGAGCCTGGGTACTGACTTAAGAGGCTTTGTACCAAACATCAGCCTCCCTTCTTCCCTGCTCCAAGGCCCTGAGCAAACCAATTCTCTGAGATATACTGTGAGGGAAGATTCAGAATCATTTAGAAGACTGGTAAGGCACACTTTTGGGTGTGTTTGTGAGGACTCTTCTGGAGGCAATTGCTGAGGGAATTTTTGTTCAGAGACTCAGGAAGCAGACACAGAATGGATGGCAGCAGATCTGCAGGCCCTGCCCCAAAGCTACGTAAGTACATAGACCCTCTGGGCAGCTGAGCTGACAGAGTGCTCAGAGGGACCTCCAGGAATGCGACTCCTGTGAGCCATCACCCATCCATGCCAGGGTGGGATTTTTGGTCAGCGCCTTTGAGTCACCCATGCCCCGTAAGTAACCCCAATAAATTCACTAGTTCAAGATGGGTGGAATGACTTCTTTGCCCCTATTGGGAGTGAACAGACATTTGTTCATGTTTCCTCAGGTAAATACATACATACAACCAAGGAAGGACCACCCTCAATGGGAGTGGTACCATCTCTGAAATTCCTGGGAGCCCAGTGGAATACAGGAGGGGAAGGAGAAGCCAGCCAACGCCAACATCCTTCCTTACTGCCCCTCATCTAAGTTAACTCTGCTATTCCCTCCTCACCATGACGAACTGAAACCCCTACAACTGTAAGCCAAAATAAACAATCCTTCCCCTGTAGTTATTTATGTCAGGTAGTTTGTCACAGTGATGGCAAAGCAGCTAACACATGCACTGTCCTCAACTTCACAGTAGCTTAATAGTGACAATGCCAACACTCCCAGGGTTGCTCTGAGATTAAAATGTGCCTATGCCTGTGGAAGACAGAATGGTGCCTGGCATATCAGAAGACCACAGTCACTGGCTACATGCTCAGGTAGTAACCAGTGAAAAGAGTTGTATGTCGTTATCCTTGATGGCACATAAAGAGCCCACCTGGCCAGCCTGAGGGTACCTTTCAGTCCATGCACAACAGCCTGGAGGGAGTTTAGCCTTTGTGGGTGTCTGCAGTTAAATGATTAAACTGGGCCCTGGCCACACACCTTCTCTATGAAAGTACTCTGGAGATACTCCTACAAATCCAACAAGCAGAAGCCTGCCTCACCACTGGACAGACTCTACTCTGACAGGACCACATGCTCCATTGCTCCAGGGCTTGTTGGCTAGGCTTCTGTGTCACACTGCTGCTGCTTTTGTGACTATCACATTCCTGTGGGTGGCTGGAAGGAGCTGATATAACATACTCACAGGAGGATGTAGGTACCAAGACCCCTAAAAAATGTCATCCCTTGAGCAGAAATTTTGCCACAATTGACCAAGAAGGAACAACCCTATGCATCAACAAAAATGTGTCAGAGGTCTTCCCTCAGGTGACAGGTGGTAGCTCAGTAGAACATTTGCCAGTATGGACAGGGCCCTGGATTCCATCCCCAGTATAAACCAAAACCAAATCTCAGGTTTTCTTGATTATAGAACTTAAAATGCACACAAACTAATCAACTATTTTAACAATGTTAACTACAGAAGAATGGCCATGTAAGTAGGCCATTAAAACAATTTTCAAAGAGAAAGAGAGAGAGAGCACTGTCCTAGATAATACACAACAAGCAGGTGGCAGGAGCTGTCACTGACAGCAGGTGGAGGCTGAGGTTGAGGAGAGAGACTCATTTACCGTTGCTCATCTTTCCGCAGGATTTCAGAATGAGTGCTCTTCTGAGGTGCTTTGAGAAATGTAGGTGCTTCTGAAGAATGAGCCGACTTTCTCTTCACTATGCAGAGCTCTCTCTATATATAAGGTAGATCTGTAAATGAGAACCCAGGTCTAACACAACTAGGACACCAACATGGAGAGGAGACCTATTTTCTGCGCCTGCTTTTGCATCAAAAACCTGCAGATGTGACACTCTGCAGTATTGATGGCAGGCATGCCCTGTGGGAGCTGGGGTGGAACTCAGGCCACTAACTGTTCATCATCACACCCTTTTGTTGTTATTGTTTTGAGACAGGTTCTCATGTAGCACAGGCTGGTCTTGAGCAGGTCCACATAGCTGAAGGTTACTTTGAACTTTTGATCTTCTTGCCTCCGTCCTCCCACCACTGGGATTACAGGTATGCACCACTCCTAGTTAGGTTAGTACTGGCAATGGAACCTAGGCCTTTATGCATGTTCAGCAGCCACTCTACCAAATGAGCTACATCTCCAGCCTGGGGTGAACATTCTTACCATATATGCATTCTGAAATAGAATACCACCAGTTAAAACCTTAAATAAAAGTGTGGTAGCTACCCAAAGTGTACTTTTGATAAAAGTTTGATAGCATACGTAAAAGCTTGGCCTTTTTCACAAGCAGTGAGGGAACACACAGGGCCAGTGTGGTCCCTAAGTGTAACAATGTCTGCATGTCAATACAGTTAGAACAAAATACATCTAGGGGATGACAGCAAGTTCAAAGGAGTCTGAATTACCTATTTTGAACTTTTCTGTAGTATTCTGTAATGAAGATGTTTTAACTGATACACATTGTAGAGCAAGCTGTATATCTATCATATTATTAAGGTAAATATTTTTTCCAGCTTCTTCTGGGCCCACTGTGGCTTACTAAGTTGCAGAAAGCCAGATGGGACAGACTTTGCCTTCAGAGTCACTGGTACACATGGGATGGGAAAGGACAGATCCAGGGCTCTGCAGCCATGTGCCCTGCCTCTCGCCCCTCTGGCACCCATGTGGAATGCAGACATGGCTAGCACTCCAGCTCTCAGTCACTGCTCCTCCCTGAATCTCTCCCTCAGCAACAGAGGCTAGGGCAGTTCTTCATGCTTGACTGAGGAGGGACACAGGCTGTAAGGACAGCAGCTACCAGTCCTACCTGCTATCAGAGCCACCGCCATAAAGGCAGCATCTCCAGAGAGCACACCTCAGAAGAGCCTCTAAATGTGTGTGTCCCACAAAGCAGACATCAAGGGCAAACCAGAGGGAAGGAAAGGAGAAGAAAGAGGGCAGGTACCAAGCTGCCATTACAGACAAGGAGGACGAACGTGGCAACAGGTGTTTTCCTGATAGTCAGTGTCCCTCAGGGATGCTGGCTTTTTGGGAACATTCTAGAGAATGAATATAAGTGCTCTGAAGTTGTTAAGACCTGCCAGCTTAGAGGCGTTTCTTCTAATTCTGTGCTATTACTCGGACCAGGAAGCCAGGAGATATTTATGTGTCTTCCTGAAAACTGGAGAAGCTGCTTAGGAAAAAGGGCTGTGGTGTTGGGAACCTGGAGGGTATTAGGCTGGTGACCAGGCTATGCACCAATGGGCACAGTGGTGATGGTCAGTGAAGGGCCATGCACATCTGAAGTTTATCTGTCCAGGTATCCCCTGGGGCTCATACCAATGTCTGAAGGCCACTCTTTCTGTTTTAGTGCTGGGAATACCATCTGCCACACCGTAAGCACCCTCACACTAAGTTATAACCGCAGTCTCTTTTTTTATTCTGTATTTTGAAAAAGGTCTTCCTAAGTTACCAGGGATGACCTTGAATGTACCTTGAGCCCAGGCAGGCCTTGAACTTGGAATCTTCCTGGCTTAGCCTCCAAACAGTTTGAATTCCAGGTCTGTGCCACCAGGCCTGACCAGAATGCTGGTCCCATAGCTCAGTCAGGCAATAAATAGGGCGGGACACAGACTTTTTATGAGGAGAATCAGCTTCCTCTTGATACTAACCACATGCATATCTTAGACCTCCCAAACCTGAGGAATCTAAAACCTAGCTCCAGGCTGTAGCCCCCTCTTGGGCTATCCATCTGCCTCTCACTGACCCCAGAGAAAGGCTGTTCCCTATTGGCCTGTGGTCTAGGCAGTCGTGAGGCAGCTGTAGGGTACAAGAACAGGCAAACCTACCATTGGAGAAACAGACCAGATGGATTCTTGGGTCTTCCTGGAGCAAAAGCCCCGACCTCTCTACAGGGTAGAGAGTGGGAGACGAGAAGGCAGAGCCCACTCCCACGCAACACCAGCAAGACTTTCACTACATTTTCTGGTTCCTTGGGGGCTGGAAGCAGGGACAGGCCGAAGCTGGTAGCTCTCATGGGTCATCACACTCTACCTTTACTATCACTGTGGAAATCTAGCCAGAGCCCTGTCGCTCTGAATTGTCAGTTTCCCAAACTTAAGAAGACACCAGAGGGTCTGCCCCAATGCCCACTACCTACTCCCTAAATGCTTCTGAAATTATAAGGGGACAGAGGAGAAAGGAAAGAACAGAGAGATGGCAAGGAAGGAGAAGAAAGAGAAGGAGAATGGGACCATTAACTAGCTTGTTCCAGCCACAGAGGGAAACCACAGAATCTCCCATGGGCAGAATCAGGACATAGGTCCAGAGAGAAGAGGTGGACAGGAAACAGGCCATAATGGGGAAGCTATGCCAGAGGCTGTAGGTTCAGCTACAGGGGAGGATGAGACAAGTGTTGGGACTCAGACCCCAGACCTGGAACAATTGGAACGGGGTCTATACTGGACTTGGATGATGTTGTCTCCCTCTGGAGGTCATTTTCCTAGCAGAGCTGCATTATCTTGCCTCAGTGGAATAGAATATGCGCTGTCACAATTTTCTTTTTGAAGGCACTTAGTGCTATGAACTTTCCTCGTAGCACAGCTTTCATTGTATCCCATAAGTTTGGGTATGTTGTGCCTTCATTTTCGTTGGATTTTAAGAAGTCTTTGACTTCCTTCTTTATTTCTTCCCTGACCCAGTAGTCATCCAGTAAAGAGTTGTTCAAAGGCTTTCCCACATTGACTACATCCATAGGGTTTCTCTCCAGTGTGACTTCTTTCATGCCTGTGAAGATGACTGTTCCGTGCAAAGGCTTTACCACATTGATTACATTCATAGGGTTTCTCTCCAGTATGAATTCTCTCATGCATTTGAAGATAACTGTTACATGCAAAGGCTTTACCACATTGATTACATCCATAGGGTTTTTTTTTAAATACTTTATTTTTTTTTCCTTCAAGTTACATCTCAGTAACAAACCCAATGTGGGAAAGCCTTTGGGTGTAACAGTAATCTTCAAAGGCATGAGAGAAGTCATATTGGAGAAAAACCCTATGAACATAAACAATATGGTAAAACCTTTGCACAGAACAGTCATCTTTACAGTCATGAAAGATGTCTTACTGGACAAAAACCATATGAATATAATCAAAGTGTTAAAGCCTTTGCACAGAATAGACATCTTTTCTGTCATGAAAGAAGCCATACCAGAGCAAAATCCTATGGATGTAGTCAGTGTGGTAAAGCCTTTGGACGGAACAGTAATCTTCAAAGGCATAAAAGAAGTCACACTGGAGAGAAACCTTATGAATGTAGTCAATGTGGGAAAGCCTTTTCACAGAACAGTCATCTTCACAGGCATGAGAGAAGTCACACTGGGGAGAGACCCTATGAGTGTAATCAATGTTGTAAAGCCTTTGCATGTAAAAGTGATCTTTACAGGCATGAAAGAAGACACACTGGAGAGAAACACTATGGATGTAATCAGTGTGATAAGGCCTTTTTACAGAACAGTCATCTTCACAGGCATGAAAGAAGTCATATTGGACAAAAACCCTATGAATGTAAACAATGTGATAAAGCCTTTGCCTGTTGTCGCAACCTTCAAAAGCATCACAGACTTCACACTGGTAAAAAGCCCCATGAACCTAATGAATGAGGTAAAGCCTTGTATTCCACATACATTTTTCCTGCTGAGCTATCTCACTGGGACCTGAGCAAGATTAGTAGAAACAGTCATCATTAAAATATTGTCTCCTTTAAAATTGTAAACATATTGTCATCCAAGAATACAGGAACACAGAACAATTTGAATAATAAAACTTATTTTCAAGTGAAAAAAAAAAGAGTTGTTCAATTTCCATGTGTGTGTAGGCTTTCTGTTG
This sequence comes from Lophiomys imhausi, assembly GCA_907164525.1. Lineage (NCBI taxonomy): Eukaryota > Metazoa > Chordata > Mammalia > Rodentia > Muridae > Lophiomys > Lophiomys imhausi. The sequence goes on along the minus strand of CAJQZJ010033039.1, from coordinate 1,375,367 downwards.
TGTCTGTTGTTGTTGAAGACCAGCTTTATTCCATGGTGGTCTGATAAGATACAAGGGGTTATTTCAACTTTCTTGTATCTGTTGAGGCTATCTTTGTGTCCGACTATATCGTTGATTTTGGAGAAGGTTCCATGTGGTACTGAGAAGAAGGTGTATTCTTTTGTGTTTGGGTGAAACGTTCTGTAGATATCTGTTAGGTCCATTTGGTTCATGATCTCTGTTAGGCTCATTATTTCTCTGTTTTGTTTCTGTCTTGATGATCTGTCCATTGTTGTTAGTGGAGTGTTGAAGTCTCCCACTACTAATGTGTGGAGATCAATGTGTGATTTAAGTTTTAGAAGAGTTTATTTTTTTTTACATTTATTTATTTATTATGTACACAGTATTTGCTCTACATATATGCCCGGGCAGATCTCAATGAAGATGGCTGTGAGCCACCATGTGATTGCTGGGACTTGAACTCAGAACCTTTGGAAGAACAGCCAGTGCTCTTAACCTCTGAGCCACCTCTCCAGCCCAGAAGAGTTTATTTTACAAATGTAGGTGCCTTTGTATTTGGGGCAATGATGTTCAATATTGAGATGTCCTCTTGATGAATATTTCCTTTAACGAGTATGTAATGCCTTTCTCTCTTTTTTGATTAACTTCAGTTGGAGGTCAATTTTGTTTGATATTAGGATGGCTACTCCAGCTTGCTTCCTGGGTCCATTTGCTTGGAAAACCTTTTCCCAGCCCTTTACTCTGAGGTAGTGTCTACCTTTGTTAGTGATATGTGCTTCTTGTATGCAGCAAAATGATGGGTCCTGTTTACGGATCCAATCTGTAAGCCTGTGTCTTTTTATTGGGGAGTTGAATCCATTGATGTTGATGGATATTAGTGACCAGCGGTTGTTATTTCCCATTATTTTGGTGTAGGTGGTGGTTCTGTGTTTCTTTTGGTTTAGATGCCGTGGAGTTTTCTGTTTCCTCTGTTTCCTTGGGTGAAGTTATCTTCTCTGGGTTGGAGTTTTCCTTCTAGGATCTTCTGTAGGGCTGGATTTGTGGGTAGATATTGTTTAAATTTGATTTTGTCATTGAATATCTTATTTTGTTTTCTCCATCTATGTTGATAAAGAGTTTTGCTGGGTATAGTAGTATGTCTGGGCACCTATGTTCTCTCAGAGCTTGTAGGACATCTGTCCAGGCCCTTCTGGCTTTTAAAGTTTCTGAGGAGAAGTCAGGTGTAATTCTGATGGGTCTACCATTATATGTTACTTGACCTTTTTCTCTTACAGGTTTTAATATTCTTTCTTTGTTCTCTACATTTGGAGTTTCAATTATTATGTGGCGAGAGGAGTTTCTTTTCTGATCTAATCTGTTTGGTGTTCTGTAAGCCTCTTAGAATTTTATTGGCATCTCTTTCTTTAGGTTTGGGAAGTTTTCTTCTATTATTTTGTTGAAGATGTTTGCTGGACCTTGGAGTCGGGAGTCTTCTCTTTCCTCTACGCCTATAATTCTTAGGTTCCGTCTTTTCATTGAGTCCTTGATTTCTTGGATGTTATGGGTGAGAGCTTTTTCAGCTTTCTCATTTTCTTTAGTTGTTATACTGATTTCTTCCATTGAATCTTCCATGCCTGAGATCCTGTCTTCCATCTCTTGTATCATATTTTTGATACTCATGTCTGTAGTTCCTGTTCTCATCCCTTGCTTCTCTACTTCCACTCTTATCTCTGACTGTGTTTTCATGTTGAGGGAAGGTCTAATATTGTTTCTGATACATTGAATTCAATGCTGAGATCTGGTTACTGCCCCTTCTGATGCATTCTCTTGATTGGTTAATAAAAGTCGCTTATGGCCAATTAGCTGAGCAGAAAGAGTATAGGAAGGTGGGACTTTCTCAAATCAGAACAGGAACTCTGGGCACACACAGACACTCTCTCTCTCTCTTTCTACCAGGAGACACAGAAGGAGATAGACATCTGGAGAACACTGGAAGGTAATCACAGACACATGGCGGTTTGGGATTAGGTGATCCAGGTTAACTTAGAGTAGCTAATTGAGAGTCTGCCCAGCTAAGGGCTAAGTGTTAAAACATTAAAAGGTCTTGGTATGTTTAATTATTGAGGAAAAGACTGCGGCGGCTTATGGGCCCTCAGTCCAAGCAGTCCTGGGCTGTTGGACTTCCAGACTCCCCTTGAGCCCAGGTGAATCTCCCGCCAAGCCGCCAGTAATTCTACCGGCCTAATATAACAACTTACATTAATTAACAGAGTTTAGGTTACAGGTGGTATAGACCACCCTTGGTCCCGGGGCTCCTTCTCCAGGATAAGTTAGGCAACTGGTTAAGGCACTCAGGCCAGGCCGCCTGCTCCTCTGCCAAGCCGCCGGCTACTCTGCCTGCTTAATCTTACAATTTATACTTACTAATAACTACATTAATTAATTAATTTGCAGTTTTCACTTCCATTTCCAGTTTAATGTCTTGAAAGATTTTATTCATTTTAAACATTTCCTGCTCCAATTTGCTTGTCTTTGCCTGGAAATCTTTCATATCTTTTAAATCCTTCATTGCCTTGTCTCTTTCCTGTTCAAGTTGAGCCACTTTGGCTTGGAGCTCTCTACAGGTATTCTCAGTTGCTTTCACTTGTAAAATTGTGGACTCCGAATTGCTTCATAGATTTAAATTCTTCTTGTAAGGACTCTATCACTTCCCAGAATGTAGAATTCTCATCATTTTCATGTGTTTCAGCTATGGTGAAGTGGTCAGGGCTTGCTGTACTAGCATAGTTGTGTTTTGTTGGAGTCATATCTCCCTGACTTTTGTTGTTTCTATTTTTTCGCTGTCCTTTTGCCATTTGATTGTTCTTAGCTGTTTGTTCCTGGTGCCTTCTGGGCTTGGTGCCAAGGGGGACTCTTTGGTGTAGCAGTCGTATTGCTTGGTAAACTGTGGCTTTCCACAGGCTGGATGGGGCCTTGTGTGGAGGTTCTCAGTGTGTCTCCCAGTGCTCACCGCTTCCTGTTTTGTCCCGATTGGGGACTCAGGTGAAGGGTTGTACTGGGATGTGTTCCTGTAGATTCCTGGGATCCAACTGGTCTTCGTATAGATGACAGTGCAGGTTGGCAGGCGGTTGGGTGGGGCTGTAGCTCCCTTGCAGCATGCCTGTGGGGACCGTGTTTTTGGTCTTCCCCAGCTGCTCTCAGTGGGTTCTCAGGGTCAACGTGAATCTAATAGCCAGAAGCACTGTGAGTTGGTGTAGCCCACTCCCAGGCAATGAGGAATGGCCCAGGATTGTTTCATTGCTCACAAGTCGGAGCTCTCTCTGTTGAACACCAGGTATTCAGCATGTATCGGCTCTGCTGGTATGGTCCTGTGTGTCCAGGCACAGATGCTGTGGACTCTGGAGGTCCCAAATTTGGGGGTTGGGTCCGCCAGCTGGAGTCCTGAAAGGATCCGATTCCGATGGGGAGGGAGTACAGCAGCGTCCCCCCAGGCCAAAACCTCGCTGTTATGCTGAAGATCTGGGGTTCCCGCCAGAAGGGCCAGCACTAGCAAAAGAGTGTGATACAAACTCCACAATCTGCCCAGGGCTTGGACCCTGTGGAGAACAACTCTGCCTTCCACCCTGGCCTCCCGCCTTTCTGCCAATCTCCCTGCTCCACCTATGTCTGGGGCTGACTGGCAATTGGGGCCACTGTCTTCCAAGTTCAGGTACTCTGCAGGGTAACCTGCTGCCGGAAGTGTATCCCACTGCTCTGTCTAGCTGCAGAATTCTTCCCAGTGACTGTAAATCCAACAGAGGGGCATGTATGTGTGTCCAACACCCCTCTGGGGAAGCACAAATATGCCTGCGCTTTCCAAAATGCCAGTGTGGACTCACTGGTCTCTGCGTCGCAGCCGCTCAGATAGCTGTGGGACCGCCCAGAGCGCACCCAGCTCCCACGGCTCCACTCCAGCTCCGCCAACTCTTCGCTAAATAACTGAGAGCTTACGTGGGATCTGAGAGCCCAGGAGGCTGGTGAGTAACCCCATCTGGGGGTTCGGAGCTGCCCGCTGGGTAATGGAGTGGTTCTTACCCTGATCCTCTCCTAGTGACAATTCCCGATTCCTGGGTTCGGATTCCTGGGTTCCGATTCCCGGCTTCCACATGGGATCTTGCTGGTGGGTTTTTCTTAGTGTCCGAGAGAGGGGAAGAGAGTCCTGTCCAGGGACTTTTACTGGTCCCTGGGTCACTGGGTGAAACCCAGCGGATTGGCAGTACTAAGATTATTGTTCTGTGACATTATAGCTGTTTTCACCATGATCAAAATACATCTGTGAGGGCCGCCGCCATCTTGGATCCCCCCTAGTGTATCAGGTATTATGTTCAGGCTTTTGATCCACTTGGACTTGACTTTTGTGCAGGGTGATAAATATGGATCTATTTGCATTCTTCTACATATAGGCATCCAGTTAGAACAGCATTATTTGTTGAAGATACTATCTTTTTTTTCATTGTATGGTTTTGGCATCTTTGTCAAAAATCAAGTGTCTGTAAGTGTTTGGGTTTATTTCTGAGTCTTTGATTCGATTCTATTGATCAACCTGTTTTTATGCCAATACCATGTGGATTTTTATTACTATTGTTTTGTAGTAAAGCTTGAAGTCAGGGATGGTGATACCGTCAGAGGTTCTTTTATTGTACAGAACTGTTTTTGTTATTCTGAGGGTTTTTTTTTATTTTGCCATATGAAGTTGAGAATTGTTCTTTCAAGGTCTGTAAAGAATTGTGTTGGGATTTTGATGGGAATTGCATTGAGTCTGTAGGTTGCTTTTGGTAAGAGGACCATTTTTACTAGGTTAATCCTACCAATCCATGAGCATGGAAGATCTTTCCATCTTCTGATATCCTCTTAAATTTCTTTTCAAAGATTTAAAGTTCTTGGACAGGTCTTTCATTTGCTTTGTTAGAATTACTTCCAGGTATTTTATATTGTTTATGGCTTTTGTGAAAGGAGTTGTTTCTGTAATTTCTTTCTTGGCCCATTTATCATTTGTATAAAGTAAGGCAACTGATTTTTTTTTTTTTTTTTTTTAGTTAATTTTGTATCCAGCTGCTTTGCTGAAGGTGTTTTTCAGCTGTAGGAGTTCTCTAGTAAAGTTTTGGGGGTCATTTATATATACTATCATATCATATGCAAATAGGGATAATTTGACTTCTTCGAGGAAACATATTTTGTATTGTGTTTAAATATGTAAAAGTAAACTGCTCAGGGTCAGGCTCCAGAAGTCTGAAGCAGCCTGGATAGCTAAGTTATGCTGAACCTGATGGGTTTCCTTCTTGCCTCTGTATGGCTTGTTCCTCGGCCTACAGTGGAGCTTTCGGGGATCCCACATGACACACAGCTTCAAGATGTACAGCTGGCCTGCCCTAGGGTTTTTCTTTTTCTTTTAAACTCAAATAAATTGTCCTTGAGCTTCCTTTTGACTCCATTCTTAAATTCTTTTATGAGACTAAGAATCCCAAGAAGGAACCCCAATTTTCCCCATTATTGTGTGGTAGTTTTGCCATGACTCCCCAAGATTTACAATAAATTTTTCTTTTTTGACTGTTTAAAAATTCTTTAATCAAGCCGGGCGGTGGTGGCGCACGCCTTTAATCCCAGCACTTGGGAGGCAGAGGCAGGCGGATCTTTGTGAGTTCGAGGCCAGCCTGGTCTACAAAGTAAGTCCAGGACAGCCAAGGATACACAGAGAAACCCTGTCTCGAAAAAAAAAAAAAAATTCTTTAATCAGAGCAACCAAACCTTTCAACTTGGAATCCTCCTGTCTCAGATTCCTAAGTGATGGGATTACTGGCATTTCCCACCATGCCCAGCTTGGTTATGATTTCTTTATGCCATTACCTTCTTGGGTAGTTTGACATATAGCCCATAAAAACTCTCCAAGGAAACATCACAAGTAAGTAAGTTCCCAGAGCAGGATTTGAGCTCAGGTACCTGGATCTAGAACAGGCACTTTACCTTCTAATAGGTGCTGCCTCCCACAACAGAACCCTCACTGCTCACGCTCTGCCTCTCAGAAGCCTAAAAGCTGATGTAGTTCTCCTCGGTCAGAGCATCGACTATGGAGTGCCTCTGACAGACAGATGTCTGAGAGGGCCCTTCCCCCTAGAACGTACCTCCCCGGGCATCAGAAGGCACTGCATGGTCCACTGATACCCTGTGTCATCCACCCCTTCTGGAGCACCATCACTCCACACGGGTTTTGTTATGATTGGCCCACCTCTCTGTGAACTCAGACAGCAGTCTCTACATTTCCTTGCTCCACATCTACTGACTCACATGTCTCCCCACAGCCTGATCTAGCACCTGGCAAACCATACCACTGACTCAATGAATTGTGATATAAGCCATATTTCCACTCTGATATGTCAATCAATGTTTAAACTGCTTTGTAGCAATTCAAAAATCTTCATGTAGCCGGGCGGTGGTGGCGCACGCCTTTAATCCCAGCACTTGGGAGGCAGAGGTAGGCGGATCTTTGCGAGTTCGAGGCCAGCCTGGTCTACAAAGCGAGTCCAGGACAGCCAGAGCTGTTAAACAGAGAAACTCTGTCTCGAAAAACCAAAAAAAAAAAAAAAAAAAAAACTTCATGTGTGGTTAGGATAAGTTAGTATAAGGATAAAAAAGAACCAAAGAAAAAATAGTTTTATTTGTCTTCTGATTCCAAAGCTCTCAGATTCACTGATCAAAAGAAAAGGCAAGAAGACACGACACCATAATGAACACTTGTCCCGACCACGAAATGGCACCATCTCAGTATGTGCCTGTCACTCTCTTACAAATGTGTTTTCAGATAGCCTCTCCGTAAGCAATTAGCTCTTGTTTTTCTCAGCCAAAATTGGGAACTATTTTTCAACCCACTGACACTCCTGCTTTCTCACCTCACCTTAAAATAAGGAACCACGTTGAAAGGAGCTCTTATTTTTGACCTGGGTGGCCAGGCCAGCAGAGGCTCGGCTGCACAGGCAATCATGAGGTTGCCCTGCTCTCTCACTATCACGAGGAGGACTCAAAAGGGTCTGGACCATATGCAAGGTTCTGTGCTTGTCTGTTTGCTAATTTGCCTGGTTTGTAAATATAAAATTACAGACATCAGATGTTTTTGGTTTTAAAAACACTCAAGGCCAAAGATCTGAGGGCTATCAACGAAGAGCCTTTTAACTGTATCCTCTGTCTAGCCTGGAAAGTTTCAGTGGACTCATTTTTGATGGGTTACTTCCCATTATAAGATTACAAGGGTTTCAGGGTCAATATTCTCAGAACCCAAGATGGCATTAGGCATGTGTGAGATTGATCGCTGAATGTTCACACTGCATGGACAAAGGAGTAGACAGCCAAATGGACAGACAGATGAACGGATGGATGGAGGAGGGAAAAGAAGGAAGGAGCATATGTAATGATCCTGTTTACTTAGAGTAGGCACCAGCTTCTCCCTACGCAATTAAGATGCTAAGACAACATATGCATGAAGCCAAATGTACAAGCACATACCACAGCCCCATGTATGGGAACACGGGCCTACAAGGAAGTCGTGAATTGTAGTTGTATAAGCACACACAGTCAGAACACACAGCTACCAGGCAAACTGTAATCCTCCATGTCTGTAATGAGGAATGGCCTCAGCAGGAGCACCAGAGCCATGGCCTGACACAGAATAGGTGGGGAAGCTGCTGCCTTTATGAAGACAGAGTGAGGGTTGGATGCCTGTGCACTTGGATTGAATATTTTGGAAGGAAGGACACTGGAAACAAAAATCAGAAGAAAAAAGGTTTTCATTCTGTAAAACTTCCACCTTGAAATTTTTACTGTGTGCAATGCAAGTTATTAACTTTCTCAATGTAAGTTTAATAATAATCACACATTTTATATACATAAAGAAAAAATAGAAGAATGCTTGCCTCTGGGAGGGAACCATGGAGAGACCAGGAAGGGGCATGGAGGGGCACTCTGGGATGAGTTAATTTTAACATGAACCATGGGAAGCAATGTGTGATGATGTCTGCAATTTTAAAAAACTAATTAAAAAAAAACACAAATGAAGGTGGATAGATGGATGGGTAAAGGGAACTATATGGATAAATGGTGGGTGGATGGGCGAATGGATGAGTAATACATGATGGGTGGATATATGATGGGTAGTGGATGGATGGATAACAGAGAATGGGTGGGTAAGGGAAGGTAGTGGATGGACGATAATAGAGATGGATGGCTAATGATGGGTAAGTGGATAGATGGAGAATGGAGGATGGATGATGGACAGGTAGATGAGGAGTGACAAAGAAGGTACAGGAAGACAGCACCTCAGCAATAGAACTTTGGTGGTGAATACAGCAATATTTGCTGAAAAAATCTTTTATATAACTTTTTTTTTCATACAAAATGTTGAAACTTATGTTTTCCATATGAAAAATTTTATTCACTTGGGCTAGGAGAGTAGCTGACTTATATATCTCCATTCTCTTAATAGAGGAGAGGGTTGAAAAAAGAAAGTATTTTTGAGGTAGTTAATGAATAAAGCTCTTGTGGCTTTTCTAAATTATGCAACATTTGTGGTATACTTTGGCTCCCCAGGATAATCTGTTTAGACTTCTTTCCACATCCAAATAGGTTTGGCTTTGGTTTCACTCTTATAGAAAACTAGTTATGACTCAGCTTACAAGCTACAACCTTTCCTCCTGGGAAATGGAGGGACAGAAGATGCCTTGGAGGGTTACTGTGGGGTGTTAGGAGAACTGCCTGCTGAGAGCCTACCTGAGCTGGTCTTGCAAGCAGTGGATACAGCTCAGGGCTAGACAGCAGCTTGTGGCGTCAAGGGTCTGTGGAAATCTAGCTGAGCATCCAGAGGCCTAGATTCAGTATCTCTCACAGCTCAGGGGTGGACAGCAGCTTGTGGCATCGAGGGTCTGTGGTAATCTAGCTGAGCACCCAGAGGCCTGACTTCAGCATCCCTCACAGCTCAGGGGTGGACAGCAGCTTGTGGCATCAAGGGTCTGTGGAAATCTAGCTGAGCACCCAGAGGCCTGGCTTCAGCATCCCTCACCCCTTTTCCAGCCACACTATCACAACCCCACACACTCTCTTGTTATACGTATTTATCCCAAAAACTTATGTCAAGTTCTGATCTGGAGTCAGATCCTCTATCAGGAAGGGCAGCCTCGCACAATCCATCCACACCACAAATGACATGCCCATGATGTCAAGACACAAGGTCACACACCAGCTGGGAAGGACAAAAAGTGGTTGCAAGGGAGGGGGAAGACATTTTGGTCTGCTCCCCTTGCTCTCACAGTGGCAGGCCTCTGAAGGACCTGGGCCCACACTGTAGAGAGAGAAAGGAACCAGGCAGGCCAAGAGCAGGCTAATCTGTCAGTGCCTCTGACTATCTTCCTCTTAGTCCACAGAGTGCTAAGGACCACCTGTAAGAAAATACAAGAGGAGAGGAGAAAGATGCCACCTGATGCTCACGTAGACACCAAGACACATAATGGCGTCTGCCAGCGGGATGATTCTCCACAACAACACACACCCTTCTATGCTGAGTGAAAGGTCCAGAAGGAGACACGCAAAGCTCACCAGGACAGTTGTTTTGAATGCAATGAAGACCGCTGGCCAAGGAGATCTTTAACTTAAGTCTGATGGACTGTGTTGAGAACATATGTATTACATATTCTAAATGGGTTTTGCCTGTGATAGCAACTACAGGGGGTTGAATGTTGGCTCCAAAAGAATACATCTACATCAGAGACCTCATAACTTACCAATGTAACCTTATGTACAAAAGCAATCTTTGCAGATGTAGCAAATAATGTCCCTGCCAAGGAAAAAACTGGCCTAATTTTCAATCTCTTTAGTCAATAAACATCAAGTGAGTTCTGCTACAGATGGTGACATGGTGATGTTTAACAGCCCTTTGATAATTACACCTCCCCAGGTGTGACACACCCCGCTTTGAACTTCGTAATTGTTATTCAAGGTGTTTTTTACAGACAAGTCAAAGTAGCAAGAAGGCGCTCTGCTAGACAGCCACCTGCCTCCACTCTTGTCTATCAGGCACAGTCCTTTTGCTATTCAGAGCTTCCATGTCTCCTGAGGAGAGGAAGGAACAGGAGAAAGGGGCAGACCATGGCTGGCTGCTGCATGTTATCCATTTGATTCCTGGGAAATCATCCCACTGGCTGATTTAACCCATGGATGGATACCAAATAACTGAACCCAACCAGTGTGGCCTGCTCTGGCTATGGAGATTACTTCTAGATGGCATAGTGAGCTAAGCCAACTCTGCCATAGTGGCCCTGGGAGCCTCTGTTCATGGCACTGGGGCTGAGATTCAATCTTTTTCTTGGTAATACCCTGGGCTCTCTAGGCACAGTTGCTACTGTTTCCACAAAAGGAGAAAACAGTTGTGGCAGGGGACAATGAGGACAAAATGATGTACAAATGGGCTATTTCATGACATGAACTCCCCAGTTTGTACTTATCCAAGTGCAATGGCTGGCTTTGTTTGAGGCCTGACTAGCCCGTTATGGACACCACAGACCCCGAGATCTCTCCCAGCTTCTACATTCTATTTTATATTAGTCTGTAAGTTTTCACAGCAAGGCCAAGGCCTGAAAATGCAAAGGAAACGGCACAACCTTCCTTCCAAGGAGGAAGCTCTTTCTGAACACAGAGCATGTCGGCCTTGGCTTTGATTACACTTCCAAGTGCAGGACCTACTGTGCAGGCAACTAAAAGATTCAGCTCATGTGCGCAGCACAAGAAGATCAATAAAATCAAGTTTTTATCAACAACCCCAAACAAGACTTAAATTCCTCACTAGGCATCATTCCTATTGTCACCAGCACCTGGCCTAGTCCCCAGGGTCAAGCATTTTGCATGTCATCTAACTAGAGTCTCCCACCAGCCCTTTGGGAGGCACATACCACTTGTGGAGCCCTTGGGATACTCTAGTAACTCTGCCTTCTTTTCTAAGAGGGCTCGCTTTGTTAATGAAATAAGAAAGAAATGATACATGTCATTTCTGGTTGGAAGTTTTGAGAGACAGTATGGCTTATCTCTTGTCTCTCTACCCCAGCCTGGGTCTGGGTCAAGGAGGATGAAAACCATGGAGCAGAGACCCTGCTACCCATGAGGGACATGCAATTGAGGGAGACAGAAACAGCAGTTTCGTGATATATTGGGAGTGTTCATTACTAAACACAACACAACCTTCCCTGACTAGCAAATTAGACCCCATTTATAGATGTGAAAACTGAGTCTGAGTAAAGCAAAGCAGGGATTGTGTATCCAGTCATGCTACCCAGGCACAGAGAACAGAGAAACTCCAGCCCTCACCCTTCAGAGTCTAAGGGCCCCCAATCTTCCATCGTGCCAGCTTATCCACAACTTTCAGGAACAGCCTTCCTATGTGCTCCTGCTGAGCAAGATCAGGGCCAGACCAGTTTCCATTTTCCATCCCTTTCTCCTCCATGGGCTTCTCTATTGAGCTCTGTTTCTGAAAGCCACTACAAAACATTCAAGTTCTTCTGTGACTGATGGATAAGTTCATACCCAAATCGGAAAAGGTTCAGTTTAGGTATCAAAGAAATCAGGAGTGGTTGATACTTGCTGCAATAGCTCCTTACACTTGACAGCAAGTTTAAAAAAAAAAAAAAAGACAACAGCAACATGGTCAGCTTGAGACTGATGCAGCGCTGGGCTGGAGTACTAAGTTTCAGTCAAATTCAGTGACCGTTGTCTGGGCGTCTAGAGGAAGGATCCTTGACAAGAAGTCGGAACTAATAGTGTCACTCATTCAATAAATATTTAATAGCCCATTGCAGGTGCCGGGAGCTCGGCCAAGTAGAGAAGAGACAAATAAACAGCTCTGTGCTGAGTGTTGATAAATGCCATGAAGAGAACACAGCATGAGAGCTCAAAAATGTCCTCAGGGCTGTGATCAAGCGAGATTTCACCTCCCATATGGCTGATCTAAAGGCGTTATCTGTACATTTGAACCTCACATAACTCTCCCTGGTGGGTGGTACTAGTCTAATCTGGAGATGAGGACAGCTCTGGAAGACAGAGAGACCTGTTGGTTCCCGCACTTGCTAGTCAGGGAGGCATCTACCTCACCTGAGCCTTCGAGTTCTCTAAGTGGAAATGGCAATGTCCATCTCACAGGCCTGTTAATACATTACAGCACTTGGAATGGGGTGTGGGGCACAAAAATGCTCAAGAGAAGCTGCCCTTTATTGTAGGCAGGAGGAGTGTGGTCATCATTCCCACTTTTGAGGGTTTCATTACCTCCAGGGGAAGCCAAAAGATTTATCAATGAGACTAGTGAATGTTAGAAGGCTCCATGTTGGAACAAAGGCAGTACAAGATAGTACTAATGTGGTGCTGAGGTCTGTCTCAGGGGATGGGGTTAGACCTTGAAGGATGCTCAGAAGGCACAGAGAGGAAGGAACCAGCACATACTCATGAATGGAGACTGGGAGTCTCAGAACAACCCGAACAGCACAAGATATCCCACAGAGGTTAAAAACAGGCAAGTGTATCTTATATGCATATACATTTAAGTCCATGAAATGTATATGCATAAAGACATCCAGAAGGATGTGTGTGTACCAATGTCTCCACAGCAAGATCACTGGAAGAGAGGAACCCTAGGAATAATGTGTTATTGAAATTCTTTCAAAATGCATTTTTTATTGTGCTACTTGGAAAAATTTGAAAGTGTTTTGAAAGACAAAGAGTCAAAAAGTAAAGCTTTGCAAACAGAACACCAAGAGGCCAGAAGAGGATGAGAGTCAGTCCTGACTTGGCAACTGCCAGATTAATTTGGAAACAAACCTAATATAATATTTCCTATAGTAATTAACTGTCTTTCTGTATAAAAGTATACATGATGCATCAGAACTCCAAATAATTTTCTTTCACATTTCAAAATTAATCAAGTCACCAGAAAAAAATTAGAGTATATGTACCGTTACCATACTTGTTATCACTATAATTTTCCATCTTTAAGTATTCATAAACCTTTTCAAAGGTTTCAAGTTTAAAAAAAAAAAAAAAAGAAAAAGGCAATTAAGCCAGGCTTTCTCACCAAACCTGTAACACCAGCTAAGTGGGAGGCTAAGACAAGGTGATCACAAGTTCAATGCTATCCTGGGCTACAAAGCAAGCTCAAGGCAAGTTAAGCAATGTCATGAGATCCTGTCTCAAAATGAAATATAAAAAGAGAGCTGTAAATACAGCTTAGTAAGTAAGAATGTTTCCCTTTCATTGCTCTGAGTTCAATCCTTTCACACATACACACACTCACACATTCTCACACATGCACACTCACACCTTCTCACACACATGCACACACTCACACACACAGACACCAACATACACACATACTCACACATACTCACACATACACACACACACACACACACACACACACACACACACACACAC
>CAJQZJ010033039.1:1282061-1346900 GCA_907164525.1 Lophiomys imhausi | reverse complement strand
GCGCACTCAGGCCAGTCCCACAGGAGCGCCATGGGGTTTGCGCACTCGGTCTTGGGACCTCGTCTCTATACTAACGCCACTCTGAGAAACCTCCTCATGCCAGCAACACACACTAGGCAGGTGCAAGGGGCCGTGCTGTTAGCATGGCAATAGCTAGTTGCAGGAGAGGTGAGGATGGAGTCTGCAAGAAGTGTCCATGGAGACAGTGACATCAAGTGGCCTTAAATACATCAGAGCAGGTCTTGCTTCCACTACCAACAGGGGACTCAGGTTTCTGAAGGATATCTCTGCACTGGAACCCATGGGAGAGAGTGAGTACATTTCAGGCAGGTCTTGAGGGTAAATAAATGAAGAACCTGGGACCAGTGAATCCAAAAAGCATCTTGGCTGCAGTTCTCTTGCAGCTATGTGGGTGTTAACTACCAAACTGATCCACGTACATGTGAACATTTGCTGGGCAGAGGTAAGGGGAAACACGGGATCAGGAAAGGCCTGACAATAATCCTCGCCAATGTTCCTCAGGACCAATGGCAGGAATGTTCTCAGGCTGGTCTGGCCTGTTCCCATTCCAAACAACAGTACAGTCAAGGCAGATACGTGCATGTTAGACAATACATATTCTGGAGTTAGCCCCCCACCAAGCGTACACGTCATACCTCCCAGGTCTGTGTGCCTCATACTCTACACAAAGCAGCTACTTGAAACACGAGTGAGTGACAGAAGCATAAAGCAGGTCATTACAGAGCTCTGAGGTGACGCAGCTCTGTGAAGCTGCATCTTGCCAGCTGCCACACGACTATGGTCACACTGGAAATGCAAGGTTTTCCCAAGAAATGCCCAAGGTTCCATACCCATAAGGAGTAGGTGGCCAGGAGATAGGCACCTGCCACAGCTCACAGCAGCCGCCAGCTCCCCGTGCTTGATGAGCAAACACTAGAAACAAAAGTCCAACACAGGCTTCAGGAAAGAAAGATCTGAGCCAGGATGATCCCCTGGTCCAGGATACACCCCCGGGATACCTGTCTATCAACAGAAGAGCAAAGCTGGACCCCAGAAGGGGCTTTTATTCCTTGAATGGAGAAATTTAGAGAGGGTCCTTGCAAGCATTTTTCTAGACGATTTCGTGTCAAAAACTAACATTTCTATGTTAAGCTTCTGTGTGGAATATACTCTCAGAAGCCTCCCTTAACAGCACTGTTCAGAATAATCTGTACAACAGCAGAAGGCTAAAACGCACATGCCGAAGCGCAGAATTCAAAAGCCTCTTATAATCTGGATGTGCTCTTCAGAGCTGTGGGGGGACTGCAGACAATTTGGCAGTAAATCATTAGAGACTTGCCAAGTGCCACCAAGTCCAAAGTAAATTTCTTATTAAGCCTCTGTCCTTAAAGAGCATCAAACCTAACATGAATGAGGTCAGTCCCTCTGAAGAATTTGAAGATGTAGAGAGAGGCCCATTTTAATGTGAACCTATGGCAAACTAGGATGAGTCCACCCGTCTCTCTCATCTCTGAACTTTAATCATTTGTCTTTCGAATCAGTGAGGACATCTCAACAGCAAAGGAATGTCGTTGCAAACCCCAGGCTGCTCATGGTAGGATTGTCAAAGTCCATTATCCAGCAGAACATGAAGCCACTGTTCTGGACAATAGAAGGCCCTGGTTAGTAGAGTTACCATAGGAACCTTAACTGTGTGTTCACATTTACATGACACATGCTCCAGACTCTAAGAAGAAGCTCATGAAGACACAATCCTTGTCACATTAAAGCTCTCAGTCCACAGGGGAAAAAGGAGATATAGACACAAAGTGATAACTCAGAGTAGCAAACATTGCCACACAAAGGAACACAAACATGCAGGCCAGGGCCCAGGTTAGCTCACAGGGATGGGTAAGGGAGAGTCCACAGAGGGGTAACAGAAGCTGAGGAAACCATACTCTCTTCACTGGGACACCCTACACAAATACACACACACCACACACACACTCACTCTCACATATACACTCACAGACACACACACCACACACACACTCACTCTCTCTCACACACACATACACACACCACACACATGCACACACACACCACACACACTCACTCTCACACATATTCACACACACACTCATTCTCACACACACATACATACACACACACCTCACACACACTCACTCTCACACATACACACACACCACACACACACAGCCGCACACACACATATACACACCACAGAAATCTGACATGAGGAGAAGGATGTGCACATTTCTGTGAAGTGGACATTACTGCTGCACCATGGAGCCTTGTGAAAGTTCATTGAGTAAGGAGACAATGAGGAGAACAAGAAGGATGAGACAGGGAAGGGACATGGGGACTCATGCACAGATGGACGGCAGGGCCAAACACAGACAGCCACACACAGGAAGTGAAAGAAGACAGAGACAAAAAGATGGCAACAAAGGAGAAGAGGGACAGACAGGGAGGAGGGCGAAGACAGAAGTGCAGATGCAGGAGAAAGGGGAGAGGGAAGCACACAGAGGACGGAGCGACAGAAGGTAGGCGAGAGGAGGGGAAGGGAGGGAGGGAGAGCCTAAGAGAAGCAGAATGAACTCAGTGAATTTGCCACTACCAGGCTGGTCAATGGGGTTCCAAGGGCCTATCTCTAACTTGGACTCTGTTGACTCCCTCAGGATCCCATTTTCGTAGCTGAGCTGCCTTGTCTTGCCTCAGTGGAAGAGGAGGTACTTAGTCCTGATGCAATTTGATGTGCCAGAGTAGGTACCAGGTGGGAGGGGAAGAGTATGGGGAAGAGGAGGGTGGGAGGTTGTGATTGTGATATAAAATAAACAAATAAATTAATTAATGAAAAATTGATACAGAAAAAAAAAACGATGCATCTTTAAGCCCAACTTTCCTGAAATGAGACTTGAATAAGAAAGAAACTGTCACCATAACATCAGAGTCAACAGAAGCACCTTAGAGCCTAGGTCCCCTTCCCCACAGGATGCTTGCCTCACAGCCAAATCACATGTGTTCCAGCTATAAATAAGGTGGTCACAGGTGGAATGTGTTGGTTAGTTTTAACTGTCAACTTGGCACAATCTAGAATAACTCAGGAAGACAGTCTCCTTCCTCCCTCTCCTCCCTTCTCTCTCTCTCCCCACCCACCCTCCTTCCCTGTGTTCCTGCTTCTCTCCTCCACAGGTCCAGTCTGCTGGCTATGTTCAGCCTACTACTTTTTCTCTCTGCCTGAACTCTTCCAGATGCCCCTGGCTGTTCTCTCTCATATCTATAATAAAACCCTTCCCTTAACCATAATACAGAGGGGCTGTGTGGTCAGCTTACACAGAAACAAACCAGCATTTAAGGAGTTCTCCCACTGGGACTCTAACTCATCTCCACTTCTTGTCATCTCAGAAAGGTTTATTTCTTTGTCTTAATTTAGTATACAAAATAGGAGCTGTTCTCCCAGGGTGTAATCAAATCCTGCCAAAAGCAAAAGGAAAAATTAGGTGTATATTCACATCTTATAGTGCAGGAAAAATAATGAGAAGAGAGTCCTAAATATACCCCCACTCAAAAAGGGGGGGAAAAGGTGCTCTGGCTAGTTGTCTATCAACTTGATACAAGTCATCTGAGAAGAGGGAACCTCAACTGAGAAAAAAGTCTCTATAAGATCAGGCTGTAGGCATACCTATAGGGCATTTTCATAATTAGTGATTGATGGAAAACAGACCAGCTCACTGTGGGAGGTGCCATCCCTGAGCTAGTGGTCCTCAATTATAAGAAAGCAGGCTGAGCAAGCCATGAGGAGGCGGCCAATAAGAGGCACTCCTCCATGGCCTCTGCATCAGGCCCTGCCTCCAGGTTCCTGCCTTGGCTTTCTTCAGTGGACTATGACTTTAGATATGTGACCCACATACACCCTTTCCTCCCCAAGCAGCTTTGCTCGTGGTGTGTCATCACAGCAATAGTAATCCTATGACAAAAATGAAGAAAATAATAAAACTCACAAGTGTCAAATCCTTCTCCTTCAAATGAGTAATTCAGCCTTAAAATGTATAGCATTGTTTGATAACACCCATGGGAGGGATCTGTGCCCAGATCCTACCTTTTTCTTAATTATCGCCTGGTCTATGTGGCCATCCATCTTCTGCTTTATAAGGTACAGTGATGATGACCAGGACCAGGACTGAGCACCTATCGCATGGTGAACATTGACACAGTATCCAGGAAGAGGGCCATGCTATGTTTCCAGTTGGCAGAAGAGGAAACGGGTTCCAACCACAGCAGAGTCCTGACACATGAGAAGTCTGAAGGCCTGGAGGTAGTCCCATCAAGGTGACAAGAGAGGCTGAGAGGCTGGCACGAGCCAGAAACACCTCCCTCCTGCTGACTCCCATGAGCTCTGGTGAGGTGACAAGGACAGTCTTGAGGCAATGATGACAAGGTCCAGAGCCCACCCTGGCACTTACCCCAGCCACAGTTCTAACAGCCACCTCCTCCCAGCAGGCTTCGGGCTCCTCATTAACCATTTTGCTCACTTTGGTCTGCTGGCCATTGCTACCCTTCTAGGTAATGACAAGTACAGCTGTCCTGGACAGCAATGAGGTCTGAGCGAGAAGCACAGCATGGATAGAGAAATGGGCTCATCTGTCAAGGGCCCCAGGAAAAACCTAGACATTGCCACCTACCAACAGTGACATTCACTCATTCATCCACCATGTACCTACTTTTGGGGAACCAATCGATGAATTCATAGGAATCCTGTTAGAATCCAAGGGGACACACACACGTGTGCACATGCTGAAGGGAAGTCTGCCCGTGCCTGAGCATCTGGAAAGTTCCCTGAGGAAGTAATAGATAGATAGGGTGGAATATTGGGCCCAGGCGGCCTTCCAGTCAGAGATGACAGTAGAAGCAAGGGCTGGGTGGTGGGGGAGGGCCTTTGGGATGCATGACAGCAATGCAGTGGATCCAAACCTCTTGCATGGAGGTGACACGGTTATGATAGAGGATGAGTTTCCTCGAGCACACTCAGGACACACTCAACAAACAGCTGGAACCTACCATATCCTGGCCTTCTGTAAGGTACTGGCCCCTAGATTTTCCAGAGCTGTCCTGCAGCAGGTAGAAGAGACTGGAAGGAGGGTTACAGGCCTCCCCAGTACCCCACAATCCTGAATGGCAAGAGCTCTGTGCCTGCCCCAGCCAACCAGCCACCAAGTGACCTTTTCATATGAGTGTAGGATTTGTCAAGGATGTCTGTCCTTCCACCACTGTCACAAAAGCAAAAGTGAGAAACTTCAGAATCCTTCAGCAGGGCTCTGGCCAGCTACATTTTGGGACTACTGCCCTAGGAAGCATAAGTCTGTATTTAAATAGATCAATGTGTAAAGCCAGATGAAAACACCTGTAAGGTTCTTTGTTACATGGGAGAGAAGTAATACATAACCAGCGCAGCTGATGACCAGTGCAAGTATGCGCAGGGGGCTTGGAAAGTTAAACCCACCTGGCAAATTCTCCTGCTCATGGGTCAGAAAAGGATGGTGCCAGGGAGAGGGAAAGGTCTAGAGATCTTCTTTTCTCTTAATACCTAGTTGAATTCCTTTTACACTATGGGACTTTGTGTGTGTGCACATGCGTATGTGTACATGTGCAATGCATGTTCATGTTGGTATGTATCTGGAGATCAGAAGTCAATGTCAGGTATTTTCCTCAGTTTCTTATTTATTTAAATCTGGGACTTACTGACTGGGCGGTGAGCTCCAGGGACCCACTTGTGTCCACATCCCCAGAGCTAAGATTCCAGACACCAGCTTCTGTGCCAGCTCTTTATGTGGATGCTAGCAATCTGAACTCAAGTCCTCCTGCTGACATATCAAGTGCTTTACAGGCTGAGCCACCTCCTAACTCCTTAACTGATTCAGTCTGCAAATGCTATGGACTGACAGTGATATAGCCTCACCTGCCCATGTGTGGAAGTGTTTGGTCCCTGGCTATTTGGAGAGGCTGCAGAACGGAGTCTAGCGGGAGGAAGTAGGTCACTGGGTGGGAGAGGGAACTTGAGGTTGATATCCTGCCCTCTCTCCTTCCTGACTGTCCACACCACGTAGCCAGCCACCTCAGCCACACACTACTTCAACCACAGCATCTCCTGTGCCAGCAGGACAGACCCTATCCCTTAAGTTGTGAGCCCCACTAAACCTGTCTTCCTTCAGTTGCTAATTGTTTATGTGTGTGAGTGCTTTGACTACACGCATGTATGTGGACTGTGAGCATGTCTGTGCCCTCAAAAGTCAAAAGGCCTCAGATTCCCTGGAACTGGAGCTACAGATATTTATAAATCACCATGTGGATGTTGGGAACAAAATCTGGGTCCTCTGCAAGAGTAACATGTGCTCTCAGCTACTGAACAATCTCCCTAGCCCATCTAGGTATTTTAACAAAGAGATGAGAAAAGTAACTCGCATGGTTAAAGAGCCAGAAAGGTTGGCATTTTTAACTGCTAAATAAAGGCCAGTCTCTAAAACCAGACTTAGCTCTGCCACTTCTCACTGAGGGACAGTGGGTAGGTCACTTCATTTCTAACCCTGTCTGGTCATCTGCTGTATGATGGTCACAACTGGTAACTGTTAGGTACGAAACAACACTCGCATGCTTAAAGTCTACACGTCACACTTGGGCAGTAACAGCCACTCGGGTAGCACCAGCTACTCCGATTAGCAGTTCACATTCTGTACAGGTGGCTGTTTAAAAAAAAAAAACTAGAACTAAAATATCTCAGACATACTATTTTACCAATAAAGACTCAGGGGCCAGAGGCTGGGGTGAAAACCTGCTAGTTCAGAGAGAGAAAGCGCCCAGCTTACTTTCCTATTCCATCAGTGTCCCTAAGCTAAAAAGCCAGAAGAACCTAAAAGAAGAAGCCTAGAAGGAGAAAAAAACCTCTGAAGCCACTTGAAGGAACCTCTGAAGCAGTAAACCCAAAGGAGCCTCCCTCTGAAGGAACTCAAACTCCTTCTCCACGCTGCCTTAAGCACCCTCAGCTCAATGTCCCTCCTTTCTGCTCACTCCCTGTCAGCTGGTTTCTTGCTCCACCTCTTGACCTAGGGTTAATTTTATTTAATCCTGTTTACAGAAGGCTCTTGGATTAAAGGTGTGTGCTTAGAGCCGAGCCACACCATAACCATTTGTTTACAATAAACAGAAGCTCTGGGATTAAAGGCTGAGCCATCTCCTAATACAAATTTTTCAATCCACAAACTCGGGGTTCATAATGTGATCAAATATTCTTCAAAAGGCAAAACTGTCTTCATCCTTCACAATGAGAATGAGGCACTGAAGTTGCTCTCTGTAAAAGCATCCACAGCAGCAGTGGTCAGCTACTATTCTATCAGCATAAAGGCCGCCACTTAGGTTCAAGCTGTGCCTGTACTAAAACCTTCACTTCCTGTCTGCCCATGCAAGGCTGAACCCTCAGAGCTCGACATAGAAACAGGAGTATCACGAAGACCTGCCCTGTTTATAGGAGACAAAGATCGGCACCTGGACATCTGGACTCACCAGCCACTGTCCCTTCATATTCACAGGGCTACAGAGGCATCAAGAGGAGGAGCCACTGGCTCGATGGAGACATGTGGTAATGGACCTAGGGGGATAGCTGGTGGATGCCACCATGAGCAGAGAGACAGCAGAGGTTGGGGACTGATGACAGGAGACAGCCAGACCAGAGTTATGCCACCAGGGAAACTCTATTGCAAAACTCCAACGACCTAGTGCTGTCCATAAACTAACTAAGGGAAAGAGACAAGGGAGGACCCAACACACAAAATGTGACAGGAAAGCCAAATTCCCAGAGACAGGATTCCTGGTGGATGGCGAAAGCTGAGGGAAGAACGAGTGGAGAGAATGGTGAATCTCCAGAGACGAATGGCTGGGATGGCTGCACAGTACATGAAGGTACACTCCTGAATCGTCTGCCTAAAATGGTTGGAATGAGTTAGGTACATTTACTCTCATTTTTACATTATGAAAAAGAAACCTAAGAGACAATTACAATGTGTGAGCCTCATGTGGATCCCAAATTTTAAGAGCCTATTTAAAAAATGAGATATTTGAACATTTGAACACTGATATTACTGCTATAACGGATTTAGTAGATGTAACGGTTAAGAAAGGCATAGCATTTACATTTTCTTATTTTTTAAAAGGTTTTCTTTCATTCTTCTCTTATATATTACATCTGGACTACAGTTTCACCTCCCTCTCCTTCCCCTTTCCTTCCACCTCCACTGTCCCGGGATCCACTCCCTTCCATCTTCCCTCAAAAAAGAATAGGCCTCTCAGAAACATCAACCAAATACTGCATAACAATCTAAAATAACATTTTCTTATTTTTAGACATATACAGTAAGATGACCAGAGATAAAATACTACTTAGTATTTGACTCAAATAATATAGAAGGGCATAAAAAGGAAGTGGTACATTGAAATAAAACTGGCTAAAGCTGGCGAAAGCTGAATTTGGCAATAGATACTTTAGAGTGCACAATACTTATCTGCCAACCCTTGGAACTTGATGTTTTGCATAGGAAGTTTTTAAATGAAGGTGAAGCTTTGATTGGCATGCATGGAAAGAAAAGCATGCAAATGCTGACAGCATCACAGCTCGCAATGGCACAAAGTAATACAGGAACAAAGGCAATGTGTAAATGTGTAAAGGACGCTATTGATCACAGGTTGTGTTTCATCAGACACAGAATGACTGACCCAAGGAAATGGCCCAACTAAATTGGCAGCCCTCAATCAGGGGTGTCTGGGGGAGATGAAAGTACTACTCTCTGTAGAGTGAATAGCAGGGATCCAAGAATTCACAGGTTGGCCCACAACAATTACGTGAGCAAAAAATGTCAACAGAGTGGATGAAAAGCCCTATAATTCAGCCTATACGTCGGCTCCTCAAACCAAACTATTGAACAAAAACAAGCAAAAGTAAGCAATGAAAAGATCCATACCAGCCGGGCGGTGGTGGCGCACGCCTTTAATCCCAGTACTTGGGAGGCAGAGGCAGGCGGATCTTTGTGAGTTCGAGGCCAGCCTGGTCTACAAAGCGAGTCCAGGACAGCCAGAGATATTCAGAGAAACCCTGTCTCAAAAAACCAAAAAAAAAAAAAAAAAAAAAAAGATCCATACCAGCACATCACTTGCGTACAAGTTAAGACTGCTGTCCAAAAAGGACAAAACTTGGTAGCAGGGAAGTCGACAGCCTAGCTCTGCCAAGACAGGGTAGGTTAGTCCTCTACAATCCCTGCTCTACAATAAATGTCTGTCAGAGAAACAGGACCAAAAGGCTGAAGACTGATGCTGGAATGTATGGAGAGAAAATGGGAACTGTCCAGGTAGTCACTGGTTTGTCATTTCTTAGTATTGGAAGCTGCAGGCCCTGCACTTCCTATATAATCAGATATATTTATCCTTCTCAGCTCTCTGAGGTGGTTGAAGAATAGACAGCTTGAGTCTCATAGCTAAATTTTGAGTTGTTTAGGAATCAAGAGGGCGTTCTAGATCTAAGAAGATGGTTATAATAGTGATGTAAGTTAGTATGAAAGCTAAGTCAGTTATAGAACTTTAAACTCATGGAGATGGTTAGAAGGTAGAAGTTTAAAGTCAGGGGCCAAATATGTATGAACTGGACATTGGGAAGGTATACTGGGCCATTTAACTCTCATAAATGTGGCATATTTAATTCTGCTGTTTTGTATAGAATTTACTGTTATAAGAGAAAGAACCATTTGTTGGATTGAAAAGGGAAGCTGTTGGGGGGGGAAGAGGGTGGAAGGGTGGGACAGGAAGGGTGAATAGGGAAGGGTTTGTGACTGAGATGTAACTTGAAGAAAAAAAAAATAAAGTACTTATATAAAAAAAAAAGAACACAAAACAAAGTCTGTTTCCTGACTGTGGAAATCTGTCCATGCAGCAGAGCATAGACTCACAGAGGAAAGCTCTCCACCAGTTCACCCCACGGCACTGTGGAAAGAGCATGGACTGTGGCTACAATATAAGTGCATGACTCTATTCTCCTCCCCAACAACACTGGACATGGAGCAGCTGATGGAGGTACCATCCACACAGTGGAGCAAAGATGTGTATTCTTTCAGTTCCTGTACTTCTTTAGGTCATTGGCGCCATCAGGAATGATCTAACCCAGAAGTGGGATTGTGGGTAGCAGAAGCCTGGTAGACCCACAGGGAGAGCGGGCAGAGACAATTGGCAGGGCTAGGACCTGCTTGCTGGTGGGGAGCACTCACTGGGCCTCGGAGGTCAATCAGTTCCTGTCTCATCTGGGATACCAGGGCTTCCTTGGCCACCAGGGCTCGGTGTAGACGCTCGTTGAACTCAATCAGCTCCCCATGCATCTCGGCCACCTGGAACAGACAAGCACAACACTGTCAGCCTCAGGGGCAACCCCGTTCCCATGCAGAGCCCCTGCTTCTGGCAGTCGGCTTCCAGCCAGAGACCCTGACACTGTGCACCAAGCAGCGTGCAGCCCTCCTTGAGTTGGGTGAGTCAGACAGTTTATGGTCGGAAGTTGACAGCGTTGGACCATTTCCAAACCTTAACAACACTTATGAGACTCTGGGCTCAATACTCAGCAGCGCAAAATAAATAAGTTAACGATGATGATGATGTCCCGGCTAGTGGTGCAATGGGAACAAAGGCAATCCATGCGCTGAGTCCTTGGTTTCAAATGAGAAAACGGAAGCAAGCTCTTTCCTAACCATGGTGACACACCTCAGCAGTGTCACACTTCAGTCACCATTGACTCCATACAGAATAAATCTTTCCCATGCTCCCTGTGAGCCTCATGATAAAAGCTCTGAGGGGCATGTGGATTGACCCCAACCTTCCAGAAAGAGAACACTGAGCTCAGAAGCTTCAAGAGCCTGCTCTAGGCCATGTAGGTGATGGAGGGCAAAAGAGAGTCCTGGCTGGGTGGTAGCATCCCGTAACTGCACCAGCCCCACATGTAGCTGGTCAAGCTTGCAGTGAGCCACAAAATCTTCCAAACTCAATTATTCAATGTGTTGACTGATCCCAAAGAACAAATGTAGAGGTGCTATAATGTAACTTGTAAGCAATGCAACACTACTCAAGTATGATTTATTTACACAGCTCAGTGAACTGTGAGAATGTACTCTAAAATGCTGGTCCTGAACCCTGCGGGAAGACCCCTGTGCAAGCAGCCTCACTTGGCCTGGCTGCTGCCTCCTAACCAGATTCCTCCCATACCCTGGACTCACACAGCATTTACTATATATTTGGATACATATAATAACACCAGAGTATTTGTCACAGGTATTTAACATGATACATAAGATATACTGTCAGAGGAGGAAGGGACAAAGGTGGGGTGGTGGTGGGGTCACTGATGTGAATCCCACCTCAAGACAAAAGTGTGATCCCCCTTTTTATTACAAAGACAACATCACTAGTCCCTAACAGTCTTCTCTACTCCACAGCCATGCAGAACTATTGGAACTCACCCCACCAAGAGAAAGTCACCCCACAGACAAAGAGAAAGGCCTATCCACCTGAGGCTAATCACCACAAAATGGAAATTCAGGCTATCGCCTAATTTGGGCCGTAGTCCAGGTATGAGGAGATGGCAGTTCACAGACATGGCAGCAGGTCTGAGACAGGGTAAATACCCAATAAGTGAGATAGGTGAAGAGGCATGGAGGAGGGGTCAGGGAGGAAGGCCTTGAGAAGTCAAATGGAAAAATGCCAGAGAAGGAACTGGAACAGCAGTCTGGAGGCTCGCTGTCCCTCAAAGAAAGACTGCCATATTGTTAACCAGCTGCTAGCATGACACCAAGTGCTGGGGTAGGATGGCGGGACAGACACATGACTGTCTCCTTTGATGCTTGGTCAGATGAATCATGACTGTATTTTGGAGAAAGGGGGAGAGCTTTGAAGATGCTCAGGAAGAGCTTCAGGAAGCTGAGTGTTTCCTTCAAGTTGGAGCATCAAGGAAAATGATCTTCAAATACAGCAGGGTATGAGGGAGCTTTTAAACTTGTGAAAATCCCAGAGTTATCATAATTACCTGACAAACCACAAAAGAATTATGAAGGTAAAAACGCCTCTGGCACTTCCTTTCATACTAGAATGTTCTCTATCTCATCACACTCAAGTAAATCACGCATGGCCCTCCTTCAAGTAACAAAACAGACACTTCTTAGGTAAGATCAAGACAAGCCCCAAATTTCAGTAGCAACAGAAGCTCTTCCAGTGAACACAGCCTCAGGATCCGTCTATGAGGTGCTGTCTTCTGGTCCATCTGCAATAGTTGTTAGGAGAACTCTGTGAACTGTGCATGGCATCTCTCTAGCTAAAATAAACCTAGCCAGTGACAGCTGCCCTAGCAGGTCTGTATGCCGAACCTCCTAGAGACTTTAGGAATCATTGCTCCTTCCTACAGGGTGGGCAACCATTCCTTATGGAAAAGGCCACTGCAGGGTGATACACCTCAGTGTCAGGGACAGACGAGGCAGGGCAGACACTTGATCTCATGCTTTGGTGGCCTTCACAGTGATCTTTGCACAAATATTTGAAGTCTAGTAGGAAGCTAAGTCCTTCCTACCAGAAGTGGTGATAAGGAAGTCAGGTTTGTCCTTCATGGTACAAACAAATAGCCCATGATTGGGCTGAGCATAGTTACTTGGTAGATTCCATTCTGAGAAATGCCAGTTTTATGCCTCCTGAAATCCCAATTGAAATGGGAGGGCCCTGGTATGAGCTATACAGTTTACCTGACAAATAGAGGCCTCTAAGATACAGGTGTCAATAACTGTCACTACTCTGTCTAAACTGCTGCTACCAGGTCCCCAGTGTTGACCCTCACTCTTCATGGTGCAGCCTTATGGGGAATCCACAAGCCAGCCTCATGGAAAGAGGATGGGCAGCCTCTCTTGTCAGTCAGAGGACACCTGTTCCTGCTCGTGTGCAAAGTCCAAGGATCCAGAAACAATATTAAAACAGCAGTTAATAGTGACACTTTCCTTGTAGTTTCTGAAAAACTGACCAAGAGAAAGAAAGCAAAAACAGCCAGGAGCTACATCCCTGTGCTGAACTCAGGGCAGTTGCCTCAAGAGAATGCACGGGGTTCCTTGCAGCTGCATGGGACTGCAGTAGGCACAGGACCATCTTCCCAGACTGCCAGGACAGCCCACAGCATGACAGACTCCACAGCAACCCAGATCCACCCATGGGCAACTTACTTTCTCTTTGTTGGAGTTCAGTCTCTTGTCTGTAAAACAGGGCAAATAACTATACAAACTGCAGAAGGCTCAAAAGGTGTTTATCTGCTAATGTCCCAGAAGACTACACTTGGGGGTTACTACATAAACACTGACTGTTGCCACCATCACACAGATGTCCACCAGTGTTGCCAGCAGTACCCTGGTTCCTTAGGACCAATGCCCTCAGTCTCTCTCAGGTCTGTCCCTCTTTTCCACCCACTGCCAGACAACATTTCATCCTGGACAAACACTTAGCACCCTCTGACCCCAAGCCTCCAGCTGATGCATGGTGCTTAAACAGAGCCTGAAGGATGGTCAATATGTGTTTGTGGAGTGAATGAGTCTTTAGAATGAGCTAAATGTCATGAGTGGGCCTGTCAGTTGTCGAGTGGAGGAACAAGTTAAAGGACTGGGCCTACCCGAGACAGATGCCCAGGGAGCACTTGCTACTGAAGGCAGTCCTGCTTCCTCTTCCTCCTGAGCCACCTGCTCCTCAGGCTGAAAAAGGCTTTCTGTGTTAGGGAGGAGGTGGGGCCCTGCAGAGCTGCCAACCATCCCAGGATCCTCAGAAATCAATAGCTGCTCTTTGTGAGCAAGCCTAGAATGGCTGGCAGAGATTTTGAAAGGAGAGTCCAGACATGGCTCTTTAAAGTAATTCTTGATCCATTTTTCACAGGCCTGGCTGAATATGGTGTTTTCTGCTTGTAATGGGTTCTAATTACCAACACTGTGTGGAGCCAGGTAACCTGCATGTTGAATTAACAGAAGGGCTCTCTTTTTCCCCTTCACTGACCCTTCTGGAACTGTTCCAGTAAGAATACACTTTGCAAGGGCTCAGGGTCATCAAAGGTAATCACAAGGAAGGCCAAAGCAGCTGGGTGACCTCTCTGGTCCATATCAGGACACACATTATCTACTGGCATGCACAATGGCTGGCTACCCAGAGCAGTGCCCTCCCCAGTATGGATGCTTTGTGTGAAAATCATGGGTCTTAGTGCACTACCGCAGCAATCTATAGGTGATTACGGACCTCAGTTCCTGCCCTGTAAAACAGGAGTAGCACTAGCAGCCAGTGTAATGTCTCAGGCCTCAGAACCCAGGCCAAAGGAGCTGCCACACAACAACATCTTATTTGCACACAATAGCCTCTGTTGAGCCTGTTGTGTTCCACATATAGTAAATGCTACAAGCCCAGCAGCTGTTATTACTGAGGAGTCAGGGGTGTTATTAGGGAGAGGATAGGTCAATGGATGGATGGATGGATGGATGGATGGATGGAGAAACAAAGCTTGAAGGGAAATAAAGTGCAATTTGGGTAGAGCTTTGCTAAATGGTGAGGCTGTGAGGAGATGCACAATGATGGGGCAGGGATGCAGGCCCCTCACCTGGTTGGCAGCAACCCTTCCCTTTACCTCCTCCCACTTGCCTAATTCTTCTGTATCAGCCTAAAAAAAAAAATTAGTGGAAAACTAGTGAAGGATTTCTGAAGTCTGGATACAGATAGAGTAATACAGCATCCTTCTGTATGCCTGGTTCTCAGAGTTGCTCGGCTCCAGTCTCTCCAACACAAGGCTGAGCGCAGCCCCACCACTGTTACTCTGAAGCAAACTGCTGATGCCATTTCATTGTATTCGATGATGTCCAAAGGCTTTAAGCAGACATGGGACTAGAGCATCCACTGTGGGCTTCCAGAAGCAGCCGTGCTGCTCTCTCTTTTGGCATCTGCACTCTGGCTTCGAGTCCATTCTCTGCAGAAGCATAGGAGAGCCAGAGCTCATGACTTAGGAGTGTATGCACAGCCAGACCCAGAGCCTCTTCTCATCCACTCCCTTGCACTGTGCTGCCCAGTATACTATGCTGCTTCATTCTGGAACCATCTCCTCGGTCACTTATTCAGCTATGTATTCATGGGTCTTCATTCATTCAACAAACATCCTGGTTCTGAATGCCAGTGGATCAGAACCTGACTGAGAGTGTTGACCTGTAGTGTGGCCAAGGGCACAGCAGAAGCTCTGAGGCCTCTGGAAGCATTGCAGAGAGCCACTCACTTAGTGTGAGAGAGGGTCCAGGAGACTTGACAAAAAGCTGAGGCTTCAGGGCAGGACAAGGGCTGTCCTTTAGAGATAGGTCCAGCCCTACCTAGCCACTCCCCACCACTCCTACACACCTTCATCCCAAGAAGCATGGGCCCCATCCTGCTGATCCGGTTGTAAGTCAGGTAAGAGATGACTTCTGAGAAGTCAGACCCACACCGGGCAGTAGGTCTACCCGGGGACACCTGGTTATTATTCTAGGGAATGAGTTACCAGGCTCAACATGTTATGGAAGGTGCACATGCTCCCGAGTTCCAAGGGTTCTCTACAAAGTATTTCACCTTGGGTGCTGCTTACACATTAATTTTGCAGGACACTGGAAAGCTCAGGCTCTTTATAAAAAGATGAAGACTTTAAAATCATGTGGCTCCTTGTCATTTTCAACTGTCTTCCAGAAGTCAAGAGAGGCTGGTGTGCATGTTTAATCGTATTCCTCTGGAAGGAATACACAGAGACCTCCTCAATATTTCAACCATGGCTCAATGAATTAGGTCTAAATTTCAAAGGACAGACAGTAAATGAAAAACATTAACTTTTATGAACATCAAGACTGTTTTTCTCCCGAGAGTCCCTTTCTCATACCAAACAGTGCTCATGTAAATGTGAGATGGGCCTCCAAGGGGAACAAACCTCACCCCTGCAGGGGAGGACAGCAGACTTATTTGTCTAATTTGTAGTCCGTGTGCACACACGTGTACACAGGAGCAGAGGAGCGCAGCACATTCCAGCACAGGCAACAGCAAGGGGCACTGCTTCAGAGGGTTAACGGGGCTGGATGACATGCTGTGTGATCAATGTGTGCCTCAATTTCTACATCTATCTAATGGTATCATGTGCGCAGTTGCATGAGAGAGTTGCTATCAGCATTAAATCTGTTCATATTAAAGTAAGGCTCCAGAAACAAGAGCGCAATTTTCCCTTTTACAGCTCAAATGCAGGCAACAGCTACCTCTCTCACAGTTCAAGCGCCATGTCATCACATTGGAAAAAGAGCCCTTCCTGCCAATGGGGCCTGTAGAATGCGGCTGAAGTCTTGTCTGCTTAAGCATTAAGCAGGCCCTTCACCCTCAGCAGCATGTACCAAGCATACTTCCTTCCCAGAAGGCCACCCCACCCACTATATACTTAGCAGAGACAAAAGTCAACAGTACCTAAGCACTACCCTGCTGGGGGGACCCCCCAGGAGCCCACCCAGCCTGATGATTTCTGTTCTATGTCCTCAGCACTCACTGCTGTAGAAGACAGATTCTACCTACAGAATCAGAGAGAACTATAAAAGAGTTCACATTAACGACCGACCCACAGCAGCCTGACCAGCTCGGTGACCAACTCCGGACTCAGATCCAGCATTTCAAGTCGGTCAACCCCAACACCTACTCCATCTATGAGCCACTGCACCACAAGGAGGAGCCAGTGCTGCAGAACCAGATCCGGGAGCACAGCCTTACCACTGAAGATGAAAACCTAAAGTATGGCCATGATTGAAGATGGCGGTGACCACCCTGTCACGGAACCTAGGAGCAACTTTGAGGAGCCTGAGAGATCCACGGAGGCCCTATAGAGCCATCAGTATCCCTGAGACAACTGAAAAAAATAAAAGGCAGATCTTATGGGAAGATGCTTCTAAAAAGTGGATTCACGAAATTGGAAAGAAGGATGGTGGAACAGAGCCACACATGGGAGAGAATGACAGAACTACAGAAGTGGTGAAGGAGAGTATGGGAACAATACAGGAGCACAGCCACACCAGACAAAGAACATGACATTACGAAGTAGAGCTGGTCCTTTGCCTGCAGGCCAGTGGCAGCATGGAGCTGACTACTGCTCACCAAGCTGGGAGACAGAGAGCACAGGGCCAGGGTACAACCTGCAAGCTGAAAGAACAATAGCCACGCCTCATGTCTCAGTGCAGGGAGGAGTGCAGGGAGGAGTGCAGGGAGGAGTGCAGGGAGGAGGAGTGCAGGGAGGAGGACTGCAGGAAGGAGGAGTGCAGGGAGGAGTGCAGGGAGGAGGAGTGCAGGGAGGAGGAGTGCAGGGAGGAGGAGTGCAGGGAGGAGTGCAGGGAGGAGGAGTGCAGGGAGGAGTGCAGGGAGGAGTGCTCTGGTCTGGAGCTCACTTGGGTCCTTCCTTTGGACTCCCTGCCTAGCTACAAATCACCCTGACTTTGGGCAACAGCAGGATAATGAGATGGGTCTCAGCAATGCTTCAGAAACCAGAAACCTTGAACCAGACCAATGACTCAAGGCAATGGGTGGTTGCATGTAACACTGTTTGCGAAAAACTATATTGAGTCACCACTGCAGCTTCCAATGCCACTACAACAGATGAATCTGTGATGGAGAGGTGGGGAAGATGGAGGAACGAAGTGGTGCGTAGATGCTGGGGAGAGGTGGGGCTATATTGATGTCCAATGCCTTGCTGAAGTACAAGGCCTGTACTACCATCTGAGGCAATGTTAATGTCTGCGGTCTGGGCTGCCACTGGGGGCCACGTCTGGGTCCAGGGTCTGTGACATCGTCCAAATCTATGTAATGTCCATGACCCATCCTGACACCAGGGACCATGTCTGAGCCTGTGGTTCTGTGGCATCTGGGGGCCATGTTCACATCCATGGCCTGTGTTAAACACTGAAGGCCATGTGGCCGTCTGTGATCTGTGCTGCCTCCTGAGGTCCTGTGGATGCTACCAGGGACCATGTAAATGTGACAGCTTCCTGTTTAAGCTGCTACACTTTTGGGGTGGGGTTTGGCGTGGGGGTAGGGCTTGTCGCAGAAGCCTTCCATGTCCCTCCTTCTCAACTATGTGTCTGCAGTCATCGATATCACTGCAGAAGTAGTTTTCTTACTCTTTACAGTCGGTGGGAGCACAGATCATGGGTTTCTACGTGGTTTCTGGTGACAGCACAGACCATGAACACAGCCCCTGGCTGCAATAGGACCATGGACCCAGACAAGGCCCTTGCAGGCAGCCTGGACCACAGACATCACCATGGCCTTAGGTGGCAGGGCAGGCCACTCACATCAGTATGGCTTCAGGTTGCAGCCCAGATCATGGACATCCACATGGCCCTCAGTGGTAACACAAGCCATGGACATCCACATGGCCTTCAGTGGTAACACAAGCCATGGACATCCACATGGCCCTCAGTGGTAACACAAGCCATGGACATCCACATGGCCCTCAGTGGTAACACAAGCCATGGACATCCACATGGCCCTCAGTGGTAACACAAGCCGTGGACATCCACATGGCCTTCAGTGGTAACACAAGCCGTGGACATCCACATGGCCTTCAGTGGTAACACAAGCAGTGGACATCCACATGGCCTTCAGTGGTAACACAAGCCGTGGACATCCACATGGACTTCAGTGGTAACACAAGCCATGGAAATCCACATGGCCTTCAGTGGTAACACAAGCCGTGGAAATCCACATGGCCTTCAGTGGTAACACAAGCCGTGGACATCCACATGGCCTTTAGTGGTAATACAAGCCATGGACATCCACATGGCCCTCAGTGGTAACACAAGCCGTGGAAATCCACATGGCCTTCAGTGGTAACACAAGCCGTGGAAATCCACATGGCCTTCAGTGGTAACACAAGCCATGGTAACACAGGCCCTGGCCATGGTAGCACCATAGACCCAGACAAGGCACTCAGTGTTAGTGAAGGCCACTCAGAAAAATAGGGAAAAAAATTACCCAGCCAGTAAGCTATGGGATTTTCTCATATGAATTAAATTTGTGCTTAAAAAAATTCTCCAATCTTCTCCCATTCCACAGGAAGACACTCATTTTATTGATGGCACATCTAGTGGCATATCAAGGACTCACAGTCCAGATATTCCCCAATCCATTAATACTTTTTTTTTTCCTCAGCCCAACAAGTGGAACTGGCTGCTTTGATTCATCTATTACAGTTAATTCATAAACCCTTAAATATCATTTCAGATTCTGCTTATGTTGAAGGATTATTTAAAGCAATAGATTCATACTCACGCACACTCTACCCTCCCTGGTTTTATTGCAGAAGGAAATAAGCTAGCTGATGCATTAACCTGCACTATTTTTACTTCTGCAGAAGAAAATTGGGAAGGGGTATGCATCTGTCATTGCAGATGGATCCACTGAAACACTATGGATTCATTTTTGGCTCCTCCAGTCCTGGACCATCAAGGACAATAGCAGAGGGTGAGGAAACAGTGGGAGTCACCAGAAAGATAACAAACCTCCAGATAGATGAAGCGCAAAAAGAGATATTGAGCTGTCTGAGTTAGGGTTCCTATTGCTGTGATGAAACACCATGACTGAAAAGCAGATTGGGGAGGAAAGGGTTTGTTCAGATCATAGTCCATCACTGGAGGAGGTCAGGACAGGAACTCAAGCAGGGCTGGAACCTTGAGACAGGAGCTGATGCAGAGTCCATGGAGGGGTGCTGTTTGCTGCCTTGCTTCCCATGGCTTGCTCAGCCTGCTTTCTTATAGAACCCAGGATTACCAGCCCAGGGATGGCACCACCTATCATGAAGTAGGCCCTCCCCCATTCGTCACTAATTGAGAAAATTTCTTACAGCTGG
The DNA here is from genome assembly GCA_907164525.1 of Lophiomys imhausi. Taxonomy (NCBI): domain Eukaryota; kingdom Metazoa; phylum Chordata; class Mammalia; order Rodentia; family Muridae; genus Lophiomys; species Lophiomys imhausi. The sequence continues at coordinate 1,326,937 of CAJQZJ010033039.1, read as the reverse complement.
ATCTTGTAAATAAGGAGAAAATGGAGGCATTTTCTCAATTGAGGCTCCTTCCTCTACAAAGACTCTAACTTGTGTCAAATTGACACACAAAACCGGCCAGTACATGAGCATATCATCAGAAGTCAAATCTGCCCTTCTGGGGTCAAGTCAAGGCCCTGTGCAGCAGGGGAGAAATTATTCTACTAATGACTGTGTTTGTGCCTGGACCTTGGCACTGTAATCAACTCATTCATTCATCTGGAGAAGGGACTGTGCTTAATTTTTCCTTGGGATTTAAATCACTTCCTATTTGGAAAGGACATCATAACATCTGAATCCCTACTAAAGGCAAATATGGACTTACATTCCATAAGATACCAGAACTACTAATCATATGGGTCTCTCTTCAAGCTATTGTCAGGATTTTTTCTGATCGATATAATAGTGTAACCATTAGTATTGGACACAGTTTGGATCCCTCTTCTTGGTGGCAGAGTGTTACACACAATGCTTTCATTGTTCCCATATTATGATTTGCTACCTTATGGGATACTCATGTATCAAATAAATGACAAGGACCCACCTTGTAATCCCATCACTCTAGAGGCTAAGGACGGATGGACCACTGGTTCAAGGCCAGCCTGGTTACTTGGCAAGAGCCTATCTCACAGAAAAACTGAAATGAAACAGAAACAAAACTCCCAATGGCAGCACTCAGTCTTCCACAGGACAGGCCTCATAAGGAGGTAGACCTCATCATCACAGGCTCTTCCATGCAGGCTGAGCCCTGCCAACCTTCCTGACTGAAGTCCACACTGTTCTCCTCCGATTCTTTCCTTGCCTCTGCACCTTATGTTCCATCTGCCCAAATGTCTTTGCTTTCTTATGCTTACATAAGCCTGAGCCTGAGTGTCTTCTGCAGAGGGACCTCCCTGAAAACCCTGGCTGAGGAAGACTCCCAGCACTAGGTGTGTTCACCCAGAGCATCTTCTCCCTGCCTAATGGGGAAGCCTCTGTAAAATGACACAGTGATCCCCACACCTCCTGAGCATGGGCTGGACCTTTTCCCATTGCTTCTAGTGGGAAATGGCAAAGGCACCAAGATGCCTCTGTTTAGACAAGATGATAAGATGGACTTCTTTTCTTTTCTCACTCCCATTAGCTATCTGCCACTAAGATATAGCCTAGGCTCTCCCACCACACTCAGACACCCAGTCATGTCTGATCTCAGAAGCTAAGCAGAGCTGGATCTGAATGGGAGAACAGCTGACCCACACGACTCTCACCTAATCCTCTCATGGTTAAGCAGAAGGTCTAGCTCTTTCTCATTTCATAGGCAAAGAACTGACGTGACAGGGTTGAACCTCACAGCTAGTCAGACTGACAGCCAAGTCCACCAGCTTCTCAAACTGGGAGCTTCTCCAACCAATCCAAGCCAGAGATAACTGCCTGGGCACCCACGTCAACAGGGGTCAGGGTGGTTGTGCAGATGTCCCTCTCCTGAGGTATCTATTCTGGGAACAGAACTAGCACATGACTCAGTACTGACAGACTAATACACACATATGCTGCTTTGCAAATTTAGCCACACAGCCACAATAAAACGTGTCTTTAAAGCAACTCCTGGAAACAGAATGTTTAACACTCTGGTTTCAGATGTCAAGAAAGAAATGGAGATCCAGGTAGGGGTGGGTGGGGATGGAGTGTGGCTAGAGGGTGTCTCGGCCGCACTCCATGCCATGCACGGTGCTGAGCGCAGGCAGGGCGGACAATGAGGACTGAGAGACAGGCTCACTTTCAACCAAGTTCTCGCTAGAAGGCTGTGTGTTGTCAGTTAGAGGAGTGTACTGAACCAGATGAGCTGTCCATCTTCTTAGCTACAAAGGGAGGGAAGAGCTTCTCAAAGTGATAGGTGAGGCCCTAGGAGTAACGGCTGCAGGCAAAGAAATCTTCATGGGCCAACAAAATGTCCAGAGCAGATGCTAGTCAATGAGATATATGGTAGACATGGTTTACAACGGAGGAATCACTGGAAGGTCTGTCATATGCCTACCTCTCATCTTCTCCTTACCACCACACACACACACCACACACAAATACACACAAAACACCACACCATACACTAATACACTCACAACATGACACACACACACATACATCACACCACACATAAACACACACATAACACACACACATACCACACCACACATAACCACACACACACACACACACAGCCTCTAACTTTCCCACAAACATCCCTGCAGTGGCCCCCACAGCACTTATCCCTTCCCCTTATGAAAAAAACCCACTGTTGCCTTTGAAAGGTCTAGGAACTCAGACACTAAAACCAGTCAAAATTAACCAAATAAAAAAGTCAGTAGTGAAGGCAACCGTGGGCAGACAGACTCACTCATCCCGTGATGACATCATGAGCATGTGCTCAGCCCAGTCACACAGGGTTCCACACCCAGGACAACGGGCCTTGTGCTGGGCTCAGTGCTCTATGCCCATTATCTTGAACTTACTTGGCACTTTGTGAGTGAGGTATGATGGGATACCTCAGAGGTGTGAGCAGAGGAGATACAGTTTTTGCCCCTGTCTCCCTGACCCTGTGTCACCCTCTGTTCCAGCAGGGTGCCTCCCTGTGTCATTCCATAGACTAGGTCTTCAGGAGTTTCTGGGGACCACATTGACCAGTGTCCTTGTACTGACAGGGATATAACATGGAAAATGGGAGAAAAAACAAAAAACAAAACTTAGAGCTGTTTTGAGAGACAAAGCCTCCTGTATCCAAGTCTAGCCTCAAACTCACTATGTAACCAAGGGTGGCCTTGAACTTCTGCCACCTCCATCTTGTGAGTACCTGGACTCCAGGCACAGATCACCATACCCACCAGTTTGTGCAGTGCTGAGAATTGGACCCAGGCCTTTCAGCATGCTACACCTGCACTCTCCCCACTGAGCCACATCCCCAACCCCAGGGATTCTAAACGCACCTTCAACTTGCAATGGATCCCACAACAGGCAGACCTGCCTAACCCCAGTGACGAGTTCCCACAAGCTACTCAGGGAAAGAACTCTCCTGTCTGCTGCCATAAGGTTTGATAGGGCAATCCCACGCTCAGTTCCTGCTCCACATCCACCGTCCAAGCCCACAGCATCCTTCCAGGATGGGCATGTCAGAGTCCACAAAGGTGGTTCACTGATTAGATTCTAAAAGGAAAAGCTGGCTCTTTTCCCTTGGGGTAGCACTGTCAGGGCCTGTGAGCTTTGCAGCTGCTAAGGAGAAAAGGCATACCAGGAATAGATCAAAGAGGGAAGAACCTGGGCTCCAGGACCAGTTCTGAGTCTCTAGGTCAAACCTCACCTGAAGCTGATTCTTTAAGACCATTCTAAAAAGTTCCTTCTGGTTTAAGGCTGAGGATCAAATTACTCCCTTAGTTCGGTTCAGACATGCTTTGTCGTCCAAGGAGAGCTAATTGAGTCAGGTCAATTGAAAGCACGCCTTTGAAAGAGAATTAGGTATTTTTCACAGAAACTTAGTTCTCAAGATGACTGGTGAGCTAGGCATGGTGGTTCAGGGCAGGATGATTAGAAGTTCAAAGCCAGGCTGGGTTACATGAGACCCTGTCTCCAAAATAAATGAGGATTGCTATAAAAGCCTGAGAGTGCCTTACTCAATCTCTCTGATTTACCAATGTGGTCACAACATTACTAATTTATAGTATAATCATATCAAACATCACACTGTGCCTTGATACAGCTGATGGTTAAAAAACTGTTTTCAAATAGCACCCATACAGGCTAGGCAGTGGTGGCACACATCTTCAGTCCCAGCACTCAGGAGACAGAGGCAGGAGGACCTCTGAGTTCAAGGCCAGCCTGATCTGTAGAGCGAGTTCCAGGACAGCCAGAGCTACACAGAAAAACCGTGTCTCAAAAAAAAAAAAACAAAAAACAAAAACCCGATGCACTCCATGCAACAACTTCTGGGTCAGTGTGAGGGCTCCGTGAATGACCTTCTCCTTTTGCTCCTCATCTTCACCATCTCCATCTGTGAGGGAGATGACAGAGTAGTTGGTGTGCCCCCCTTCCTCACAAGTTAAAGGGTCTACCGCCACCTGCTGCCTGAGATGGTTAAAAAGGTAAAGCTGCATCTGCCGCCTGTCCTCCAGCAGCCTGCAGCCCCTCTCACCGGAGATGTCCTGCAGCTCCCTGGACAAAGATAACACGTTATTCCCATTACTGTTCTCCGAGGGGACAGGATTTTATGGAATTAGAGTTACGACAACACAAAAGGCCCCAGTGAAGCCAGCACCCCAGCCAGGCTCAACAGCCCCATGGATGCTGGGCAGCCGATAGTGTGTGTCACCTGCTGCAAGAGGCTTTTTTTTTTTAATTCCTGCCAAGAAGTGCTCTACAGTCAGATTTATTTCAGGCTCCGCGCTGCCGTGGGAGGCAGGGTAGAGACTCTATTTTCAATACCTTGGTTTGCCTTCGTCACAATAACTTTCTCCTGAAGGCTGAAGCAATTGCATCTCCTGCTAGCTGCCTGAAATCAAGCCCTGCCTCTGGGGCTGTGGAGACGTCTTAGCTTGCTTGGTTTTATTCAGAATGTCAACATCATGGTTTTCTCCTCTCTGCATGGTGCTCGCACCTTTTCAGTTAGATAATGGTTTCCTACAGACACCGGGGGGTAGCCCACTGTTGCACACACAGATCCTGGAAACTGTCATTGTGAATGCCGGTCACAGGCCAACCAGGGAGGGCAGAGGCAGGCAGTCCAAGTGCCTGGGTTCAAGTCCCGACCCTGCCACTACTGAGCAGGACAGGCTTGAACAGGTTGTGATCCTGGGGGGGGCTTTATCTCCCCTGGTGGGCTGATATGTTTGGAATATTGCAGGACCCAGAATCACTCCCTTGCATGTCTAAAGCCTTCAAAGATCTGTCACCCAGTCACGTAAGATGACACCAAAATGATGGCCAGCCTCTCTGGATTCAGGGCTTCACAGCATGTACTTCAGAAACTACCACTGAGTGTCTGCCTGCCTGCCCCCTGCTGTAATTTGTCATTTCCTACAGAACAGCAGTGAGTCAACTGCCACTGTCCCCTCATAAGCACCGGCTGTGGGGGTGTCTTGGTTTTGTTCCCTGTTGCTGTGATGAACACCGTGACAAAAGTGGCTTATGGGAGGAAGTTTGGCTGCCATTTCCAGGTTACAGTTCCTCGATGTGTGGAAGTCAATGTGTCTGGAACTTGAAGCAGCTAGTCATAGCCTATCCACAGTCAGGAGCAAAGAGCAAGCTAATGTGTACACAGTAGGGCTCAACACCACCCACCCACCACCACCCCTGCTTTCACAACAGATCTGACCCATAATTAAGTCTTCCCATATCAGTTAATGTCACCAAGACAGTCCCTCACAGACATTCTCAGAGGCCCCTCTCCCAGGTGATTCTAGACTAGGAAAAGTTGGCAGTAAAAACTATCCATCATAGGTTACCTTCTGATGGCATGTCCAAATGTCTCCTATGAAATCAAATATGAGACCTTGTGGTTGTAAAACAACTAACAGGGTGGTAATGGGAAGTGAGGGGGCCAGTGATGGCTCATGACACCTGCAGGAAAAATAAGCAAAGAAGCAGGCCAGGTGGGAGGTCACATCTTGTGGAAATGGACCTGCCAGTATTCAGTCTCAGGTAGGCATGGACCCACTGTTGTAGGAGCTGTCCATGTTTCCAAAACAATTTACCAACAATGAACTTAGTAGGAAATACCCTGACTTATTCACAATGGCAACAAATTCACTGCTAAAAACTGCATGAGCCAAGCAGATTCACTGGCTATCTGGGCTCGTTTCTCCACACCCTAAGAGTAGGGCAAAATCAGAAGCACCCCTCCACCTGTCTGCTTTATAAAGTTGGGACTGAGGTGATCCCTGTGAGGTAGTCGGCTCTATGCCTGTCACACAGGAACTTTCCCATGTGGTCTGCTGTGATGTTTTTCTCTGACGTGAGCCTCATGCGTTCCTGTCTCAACATTTCTCCATCAGCAAGCGACAGCTGCCACTGCATTTAGCATGACTTGCTTAAGATCCCAGCCTCCTTGAGTGCGTGGCTTCAGAGGGGCAGCTTCTGGAGCCTGTGCTTACCCCCGTCTCCTCAGAGCTAAGAAGGAAACCATTCTTTCTTCCCTTCAAGGCTATCCAGAAATTAACCCACCCTAGTTGTTTCATAAATAAACCGGCCAGCTAGAGAGGGGAACTGCAAGCCACATGAAGGGGCATTTATGAAATAACAGAGAATGCACAAAAGCTGGATGTGTCTGGTTTGCAGCTGTGCTTGTCACTGTCAACTGCATTCTTTAAAACAAGGAGAAAGGACTGGGCAAAACACATGCTTTCCTAAATCACTCCAATCAGCCTGCCAGCATTGCAGGACTCTGCACTGAGTACCTCTCCCACCCGGGATGCAGGCTCGGAGCGGGATGTAGACAAAGAGCAGCCTTAACTCCTGCTTGGGAAGAGAGCTTTACCAAGCAACATGCTCCAGGACAGGACTGCAGAAGCCAGTAGGAGCCCTAGGAGAAAAAGGAAGCAACATGATGGCCCCTCTCTGTGGCCACCAGTCCAACAGCACTGGCAAAAGAACGAGCAAGTGGCAGTGAACTCGGTATTTCCATGTTGACCTCTGGCCAGATGTTTGGGATCAACATCTGTTGATCTCTCTGAACTTTGGGTTTCTCTTCTCTTGAGCAGGGACAACTCTGTCGCCATGCTCAGGGTTGTGAGAGATGACCCAGTTTAGCAAAGCCTGGGCCCACTGTCTACAGGTGCAGAGGAGTCCTCTCCCTCTTCCTTGCTTCTGCATGTCTGGCCATCTAGAAAGACTTTTAAAAACACAAGCAGAGCTGACCATGAGGGTCTGAAAGGTGGTGCACAAGGGGAGCAAAAGTAGGGGAAAGCTTGAAGACCTGAGGTGATGGGAAGAGAAGAAAGAAGAGCAAAAGAAACCAAGGAGGGAGTGAGAAAAGAATGGGCAGGTCATGAGGATGGATCAGGACACCAAAGATTCCAGAAAAATAAAAGGTGGGAACAAGGTCTGGAGAGAAGAGGCTGGAGGATGATAGAGTGTCGTCCATCCTGAGAGAGGCAGGAGAGCCTCATGATGGGGCTGACAAGGGTCAGGGGCACCTGCCAAAGGGCCTCAGGCAGCCCCCCAAGATGCCCCCACCAAATGCCAGGTCCTCGCTCAGCAAGCTTTCTGATTATGGCCTCAAATACTATCAAAACAGAGAAGAATTTAGAACCATTATTTTAATAGGCAAAAAAGATAGAATGTAACACATTTTTAGCTGTTACCTACCCATAAAACTGCTTTAACAGGACTTTCCTGACAGGCATGACTACTAAATGAACAATCCCAGCTAGACCCAAATGTCAATTTGCTCAAAATTTGTGGGACATGACCAAGTTTCATGCTGAGCTAAGTCAGGAGTACCTGCTGGTCAATAAGCTGACAACATGCATATGCCCTCATACAATTACACACACATACATGTATACGCACACAAAGACATTACTCAGACAAATGTTTTAAGTCCACCAACACTGTGAAAACAGCAAACGGGCACTTCATTTGTATACAAACACCTCTCCCCACCCTCAGTGACCTAACATGTGCTTCTAGTGGACCATGAACCAGCAGAGCCCAAAACATAAATAAGGCAGATATATAGATACTGATTGTAAAAGTAACTTTTATTTGCCTGATTTAATGTCATCTTCATGGCTTACTGCCTCAGTCTCTAACCTAGGCCTAGTCCTGGAAGCTTCTTCTAGCCTCCATACAGTCTTATCTAGGTCTAGAATGTTTCCAGCCTCTGAGACTTACTGCTGAATAAGCCCACCTTTTCTAGTTCTTTCTAACTCTTCCTGGCTGGTTCAACTCAGCTGTTCTGGCTCAAACTACTCTCCAAAATGACTGATTCAATCTGACTTCTCTCTCAGACTCAAACTAACTCTATCAATCTGTTCTAATCTTCTGGTTCCTTCCCATTCTCTTGCTCATTCTGTCTTCAACTGTGGCTAGCATGTTCTCCCTTCAACCTGTCTCTGTAAAGCTGTCCTGGTAAAACTGCCTCCTCTCCTTCTCAATCTCTGTGCTGCTCCCTTAAGTAGCTTCCCTTTCCACTATCTTCTCATGAGAGTTGGGCATATCCTATTCTGTTAAATCTGTCTCTGATTCGTCACTTTGTCAGTCACTCAATTAAATGTCACTTTCAAACATGGAAGCTTCTTTCTACAAACTACCTTTATCTTCATTTGAGTTTCAAGGTGAGTACTAAGGGCGTGTCTGTATTCCAGCCAGAGTAGCCATTTTGCTAGATTAAAATTCCTCTACTGCTGATAATTACACATGCTCCTGTTTACTGCAGATGACTCTGTGGGGACACAAATCACTCCCCACTCATTTATGCCACTGAAAGAGGCAACTGCAAAAGCCATTAGTGGGACCAAGTCCAGGTGAGGACCCAAATTATCTTGACCAAACATTGCCACTCAGTCCCAGAGTGTTTTAGGCATATATTATACAAGGAGCTAGGACAAGAAAATCTAGAAGAGCAGGGGCCTCTCTCAGCCATGTAGAGTGGAACATTATGCCCAAAAGCAACTTTGGGGAGGAAAGGGTTTATTGTAGGGAGTCACTAAGACAAGAGATTGAGAGGGTTAGCCGCACCACATCCACAGTCAGGAGCAGAGAGAAAAGAATGCAGCTACTGTGCCTGCTTGCCCATTCTCAGCTAGCTTTCTCCACTCCCCACAGTTGAATGGCCAGTCTATGAATGGTGCTGCCCATATTCAGGGTAGGTCTTCTACCCTATTAACAATTGAGACAATCCCCTCAGACATGCCCACAGGCCAACCAGATAATTCCTCTTTAAGACTCACTTCTGGGGGATTCTAGGTATGTCAAGCTTACAATTAAAATCAACCAGCCCAAAGAGTTAGTTCAGGGAACTTTGATGCCTTCAACATGTACAGCCCTAGGGTCAGTCTGCCTAGACCCCACCCAGCCCCAGGAGGATTCCACTGTGTCTCTGACATGGTATGGATGTGGTTTGTCACCCAAGAAAGTATGGTAGTACAGGGAGGCCATGTAAAACCTTTAAGAGCCAAGGCCTACTTAGTCCTGTGTCACTGGGGGAACTACCCTCAGGTACAATCAAGGTAGCTCTCTCATGAAAACTAGTTGTTTTAAGAGCAAGCTTGGCCCTGAAAAAGTGGCTCCCTGCTCATGCTTGACTTCCACCAGTGTCAGTTGGCACAAGGTGTTGTAGCCAGAAGGGACACTCACCAGAAACTACACCAAATTATGTACTAAATAGATTTTTGTCCTTTTTAAAGTTAGCCTGACTTGGATATTTTGCTATGATAACAAAAGGAGGGTTAATACAGGCTCTATGCTGAACTGCTAGGATGGAAGCCTGAAGCTGCTAAAGCCACCCAGCGAAGAGCCTGCTGAGAGGAAGCCAGAAAGTGATGCTGAAGTTGGGAGAGTGGGGGGTTGGTGATCACATCATGCACCACTTTGGCACCGAGCGGCAGCTAAGCCAGCACTCTCGGAATTGTGGTTTACGTGAGCCAACCAATTCTACCTTTTGCTTCAGTCATTATAAAAAGTTTCTGGAAATGTTAAGTCCAGCCAAAGGAGGAAGACAGACAGAATTAGCATACAAGAATTAGCAGAATACGCCAGGCGGTGGTGGCGCACGCCTTTAATCCCAGCACTTGGGAGGCAGAGGCAGGCTGATCTCTGTGAGTTCGAGGCCAGCCTGGTCTACAAAGTGAGTCCAGGACAGCCAAGGATACACAGAGAAACCCTGTCTCGAAAAACCAAAAAAAAAAAAAAAAGAATTAGCAGAATTGTGATAGAAATGTACTCAGACTTAGAGGATGCCCACGGGACAGGATTGACCACAACTGTTCAAGAAAGGCTTCAATAAATAGCAAGAGGTCTCAGTGGGTAAGGGCAGATGCTGCCAAAGCCTTCCATCTCTGGAGTGCAGTCATCTTTTTTCGAAAGTCATCTTCTTGTCCTCTGACTTCCTTACTCACATCATAGCAATGTGCATGCACACACACACACACACACACACACACACACACACACACACACACACGCACGCACGCACGCACATACACACACAATTGTGAATATATGTAAAGGAGGAAAATTTTAAGAGAAAGGAAAATCAAAGCCTCACATCATAAGACACTGCATTGGTCCTGGGCCAAATGTAGCCCTGTTGCCTCATTAGGTAAAGAAAGATCTTGGAAGGACTCAAGCACAAGGACCTGAGCACCATCCCAGCTCACAGAAGTCAGGCATGGTGGCAGGCTTATCTAGCATCTGCAAGCCCAGCCACCCAGCCAAATCAGTGAACTCCAGGTCAGTGAGAGACCATGCACCAAAAAATAAGGAACAGAGTGACCGATAAAGACACTGGAGACATTGACCTCTGGCTTCCACTTGCACCAGAATACCCATGCATCCCCATATACACAAGAAGACAGGGAGGAAGGGACAGACAGACAAATGGGGAGATGGACAAATGGACAGATGATTGATTTGGAGTGAGTTTTGTTTTTCTGAAAAGGGATCTCATTATATCACCTACTAGCCTTGGAATTTAGATCCTCCTGCCTCAGCCCCCTGAGCACTAAAGTTCCAGGCAAACATACCATGCCTGGACATGGAGCAAACACCCCCACCATTCACTTAGGAATCATTGGGACAAATGAGAACAGATGCCCCAGAAAGTAGAATATACTTATTGAGTGGCCCTTGACAAGAAGGTTCCCAGCCTCATTCTACATTCCTGCCCAACTCTTCCCAGGCTTGCCCACCCTGACTGTTCCTTACATCTAGACAGAAGAGAAAGGAAAATATAACAAAAATTAAATTTAAATACAATCCCACTGATTAAAAAGCATATCTAATTCTTTTGTACTCAGAAACTACCAGAATGTCAACCTCATGTAAGATAATAAATAAGAAGAACCAAAGGATCCTTCCAAATATTTAATTAATGTGTTTTATCTGCTTCAGCACCTGGGAACAATGGGCCATAGGTTGGAAGATCAAATCTAAACCTTCACACTAAATTCTTGCTGTTGTCATGAGCTTGTCACAACCTTGGTGTTACTTAAATGCAGTTTTTCTCCCGTTATTATTAATTAGGTTTCCCTTAACAATCAGCATCAGAATTAACCTTCGAAGAAGAGCTGCCACAATGAATTTAACTAATCTTTGTGAAGCCAACCTTTCCTGATTACCATGTGTTGGCTTTCCAATCATTCCTCTTCAGCAGAATTTATCTGTCAAATTAAACAGTTGACAACATGCAAATAGATACCTTCTGACATCATAACACACACTAGCTCTTGGGAGTTCCCTAAGAGCTTCAAGAACATGGGCTGGAATAGTTCTAATCCCCTCTTTCCACTAGGGCAGACCTGCAGAACTGGGATAAACTGGTAGCCAATGGCCACATTTCACACAGAAAAATCAGTAAAGCTTGGGAGGGTCTGTGTTTTTCTGTATCTGTTACAGGTCAACTGTTTTGCTATTTTGTTGTACTATACTCACGCTGTGGCAGATTACATAAAAGCCCTGAGGGAGGAGAGCAGTCTGGGTCCTGGTTGAAACTTTCTGACATTTGTTACTAATGTTCTAATTCCCCTATATATTGTTCATATCCTGATGCATTATTGGGATTGTAGAATTGGATGTTTAGGAACTTGGGAAGTCTCAGTAACTTCCCAGCTAAATGGGTTACTTGGTCAGGAGGGCCAGCTGTCAGCTCTGGGCTGCATTTACAGCACTGTTTATCATCTAAGGGATTAAGAGCTCAGACTGGAGCATGGGTATTAACACAGCAGGGCGGGTGGAGGGGGAGACATAACCAATTAATACGTGGGCTGAGATCAGAGGGTGCTAATAGGTTCTGTTCACCTAGTATGACTTAAAGAAAAAACAAAATAGCCAGATGCAAATATCCAAATACCAAAAAAAAAAAAAAAAAAAAGTGTTTTATGGTGAATGAACCAAGCCAAGCCAGGACCATCCTCCTGTCTCATTCCTTATCCTCCTGTGACCTCTGTCTCTCCCCTACACCTCATGCCACTATGCTGTACCCCAGTGCCACATACCATGGCACCCCTGCCTTGTAACATCCAAGGAACAGTGGTGATAGGCTACCTGACTTGTCAAGATTCAAAGAACCCTGCTCTTAATGTAAATGAATGGCATCCCAAAGCCCATGTTATGGCCCTCAGGAAAGTGGAGAGTAGGGATAACGGCATATGGAAGAGTATACTCACATGGAAAACAACACAAACACTACAGCGCCCCTGCTAAGTCTCTGCAGACCACTCTAGTCTCAGGCCCACTGAAAACCTGAGAAAGCTTCCTAGACTGTCCTGTAGAGTTAGTGTGCTTAACAATCTTAGCATATTTTTAGCTAAAAATACATATAGGTGAGTTTGAAAAATCCTAAACCAAGAAAATGGAGCATTTGTCAACTGTGTGTGACACATAACGATAACTGAGAATTGTGTTCCTCACTGTCAACAAGCCTAGGGTGCATTTCCCACAGTGGCTCATAATGGTACTCAGACCCGAATCCATCTGACTTCAGCTCCTGAGACGTCAGCCACTGCTCTGTGTTTCTCCAAACACACAGTTCATTTTCTGCAGCAACTGGACACCACAGTGACCAAAGCCAAGCTCCAAAGAGAGTTCTGTCCTTTCTAAGACATGCTTCGTGCTTCTGGAGATTAGAGAAGACATCTTGGTCTGATAGGCGCCTGCAGTTGCCCTCCAGTCTTTGAGCCTTATCAGCCACTGGCGAAGCTTCCATGGGCTGGGTAAGCATGCTGATATCTTAAACCCAGGCTGTGATGTTGTGGGTGATAAAGTGGTCACTGTGAAGTTGAGCCCTAGCAGATGAAGTAGGGGTGACTCCACATTGCTGTGAGCTACTTGGACCTCCTAGGGGAGGTCAGACTTCCAAGGAAGCAGAGAATTCCGAATTCAGTCTTGCTCCTTTCCTGACTCCCTAGCTTCCAACATGGTAGAGGTACATATGCGGAAAGAAAGGAGAGTAAGATGTTGAAGAGTAAGAAGGAAAGGAGAGTAAGATGTTGCTTTTCCTGTTCTCTCTTGTAAACACTGAACAGCTGCCACAGGCCTCTGGGTGCACCTGTTGTAGCTAATGTGTCTTTTTATTTAAAGAAATGGGACATGGCCCTTGTTAGATGGAGAATCTGAGCATTTGCAAAGCATCGGGTGTAGTCATGTCACTATAGTTTTCTAGACGGGATCCTTGAAAGGGGATCTTATGAAGGAATAAGTGCCTGGCATACAAGTAGTTGCTTCAGAACATCCTAGAAGGGACAGAGTGAGGAATTCATCATTCACACATTCAGATGAACCCTGACTTGCAGTTGAGTTATATTCCACAAACCCACTAGATGTTAAAAACACTGACGCTGAAATTGTGTTAACATACCTCCACCTCAGAGGACAGGCCTCCTATGGCAACGACCCTCAGTGTCACCTCAGACCACCTGGCTCCTGATGAAGTAGTCAGCCTTGCTGTCCACATAGCTAGCTATGCACTGGCTAACTGTCCATCTTCCCACCAGCACACAACTCCCTTAGAAGCAGGGCCTTCTTTACCCTGTTCTCCCTAGTACCTGGGCCTGAACAGTTGTCAAAATTCAGCACACACCTATAATCCCAGCACTCAGGGGGCGGGGGCAGAAGATTGTGAGTTCAAGGCCAGCCTGGGATACATACTGAGATCCTATCACAAACAAAACAAAACAAAAATACCTATCCATCGATATTCTTCAGTGCTGACAGTCTTCTAGAGAAAGACTCTACAAACTATGAGCTTTCAACCAAACCTACCCTACTGTCTTCTTTCAAAAACCGTTACTGGGTCTGAAATAGTCTGCTTGGGCTACTATAACAAAACTGCAGAAGTACAGTTCTTGGCTCTGGAGTCTGGGTGCCCAATGTCAAGCTGCAGGCAGAGTGAGCTTCTCCTGAGACCCCTCTCCAGAGATTTCAGGGGAGCTACCTTTTTGCTATGCCTTCACACTACCTCTTCTGTGTGTCCCTTGGCTTCTCCCTCTTATGATGCCACAAGCCATGGTGAATTTAGGACCTCCTCCCCATGATAAGTTAAGCTAAATCATCTCCTTAAAACCCTATCTCCAAACACAATCACACTGGGGTCGGACTTCAGCACACGAATTATCATAGGGACAAACAGCCTCGCTCATGGTTCCAGACTAGGACAAGCAGAACTGAGAGCACCTGTGACAAAGACGTCCCCAGTCCTGAAAGACTGAAGAGTGGACTCTCCACTCCATGTCTTGATCAGCCCAGTCTAAAGCTAGACTCCTGTTATGCTTATGGAGTCTCATTTTTCCTGTGTCTGTCCACCAGGAGGCTTCCGGAAGCCTGGTATGACAATATGAACACCCTTAATTGTCTGCTCAGTCACTGCTGGTTTTATCAGCCAGGCCAGCTTCCCAAGAGCAGAAAAGCAGAGATTAATGCATACAAGCCATCTGAGCGTGGTGGTACACATCTTTAATCCCAACACTTGGGAGGCAGAGGTAGGCGAATCTCTGTGAGTTCGAGGCCAGCCTGGTCTACAAAGCGAGTTCCAAAACAGCCTGTACTGCTACACAGAGAAACCGTGTCTTGAAAAACAAAACAATTTTGAGTTGTTTAGGAGTCAAGAGAGTGTTATACATCTAAGAAGACACCTTTAAAATTGTGTTGCAATTAGTATGAATGTTGAGTCAGATATAGAACTTTAAACTCATGGAGATGGTTAGATAGTAGAATGTTAAAGTCAGGTACCAAATACATATTGACTGGTCATTGGGAATGTACGTTAAGCCATATAACCCTCATAACTGTGGCCAATTACCTCTGTTGTACTGTATTGTGTTTATTATCATAAGAGAAAGAGCCATTTGTTGGACTGAAAGGGGAAACTGTAGGGGGAAATAAGATATACCTTAAAAGAAAAAAAAAAGGGAAGAGGATGGGGGGTTGAGGGTGGGAGGGTGGGACTGGAGGGGGAATAGGGAGGGGACTGCGATTGAGATGTAACTTGAAGAAATAAAAAATAAAGGAAAAAAAGATAAAAAAAAAGAAAAACAAAACAAAACAAAATATGTACAAGCTACAAATCCATGATTAAGACATGTGCAGGAAATGAGGGAGCAGACCACTTGGTGAGATGTCAGCCCCACAGTAGTTTAGCAAGACACAGGGCTTGCTAAGGTCACATTGTGCATAAGTAACTCAGGGGGCCACATGGGGCTTATTCAGAAGAACGATCTGGAATTTGGAGTTACAGGGCTTCTTGTTAACACAGCTTTTCACACTGGCACCTGCTGAGGACAAAGGCACCATTGTTTTTGATTCATCTTCTTGCTTTTCCCATTGTTCAGCCACAATTTCAATGAGAATCAAAGAATTTCAGTTTCAAAAGCCCACAGAGAAGGAAATGCTGAAGAACCAATTTTGATTTTGATTTTTCTTTCCTTTTTTTAATGAGTATTGCTGCTTTTGTCTGCATGCATTCCTGTGTGAGGGTACTGGAACCTCTAGAACTAGATACAGAAGTTGTGAGCTGTTAAGTGGGTGCTGGGAATTGAAGCAAGGTCCTCAGGAAGAGCAACCAGTTCTGTTGACCACTGAGCCATCTTCCCAGCTCCCCAACTTTGATTTTTAAAGACAGAGTTCAGCAGCGCTTCCTGGTTGCTCCAACCTCTTAACACCTATCAACCAATTCAATCCTCCAGAAAAACCAACTGCATGGTCACCAGCATGGCTTCTCACCTCTTCACATCCATAAAAGACAGACAAATAGACAGACAGACAGACAGACAAAGTGTGCGTGCGTGTGCGTGCGTGCGTGCGTGCGTGCGTGTGTGCGTGTGTGTGTGTGTGTGTATACGTAGGTCAGAGGATAACTTGTAGGAGTTGATTCTTTCCTATTAGGTGGGTTCCAGGGATTGAACTCAGGTCACAAGGCATGGTGGCAATCATCTTTACCCAATGAGCCACTTCACTGACCCCACTAACAACAAACTCAAGAGGGAGGAGCTATGGTCACTCTCATCTCATACTCTACAGATGAGGAAACCACGACTAAACATGGCTGAGCACCTCAGCAAAGCCACACAGCCAGGGAGTGATGGAGTGGGGCCTCCTCCCAGGCTGTGACCTACAGATCTACTTCCAACCTGACACTGTGTTGTTTCTTTCTAATATAAAATATGGGACCAAGTCATATCATGCTCCATTCATGGGCCATAAAAGCCCAGAATTAACAGAGCAGTGAGATGTTAAAACAACAATTAGCTTAGAAACCTAAAAGCAGGGCTTGAGTCCTAAGAAGTCACCTTTGAACCGACCTCATCAGCTGTGCAAGGGTCATAAGGATCTTCTATGGTACTGGAAGGCACCATCATGGGACTTCATGAGGGTATCTGCCATTTCCCTGAGCACCTATTACTTCACTGACTGGATTGCAAGAGACAGACAAATGTCCATCCCTGCCCATGGTGAGGTGTGTGGGATAAATGAGCAAGCTGCCACTGCCCATGCCTCGCAGGCTTTCGGGAAGCACATGATGAAGCGCAATTAATGCTTACAAGAATAGCCACAGCAGTAACACTGGGCTACTGTCCCAGAGAGCAAACAGCATGTCACAAGAGATGTGCTAGGAGTTGTCCAGGCTCATAAATGCAAGGATCCTTCCCAGCTAGTAAGAAAGCAGTAGGCCATGGTCCTGTGTCCTAGCCAGGGTTACAATTGCTGTGATGAAACACCATGACAAAATAACTCGAAAAGGAAAGGATTTGTAGTTTATACTCTCAGGTAACAGACCTTCCCTGAGGGAACTCAGAACAGGAACTCATACATGGCAGGAACCTGGAAGCAGAGGCTGATGCAGAAGCTGTTGAAGGGTGCTACTTACTGACTTGCTTCCCATGAATGCTCACCCTGCTCTCTTACAGAACACAGAACCACCAGCTCAGGGGTGGTACCCACAATGAGCTGGGCCCTTCCCCATCAATCACTAATTAAGAAAATGCCTTACAGCCATTTCTCCTGGAGGAATTTTCTCAACTGAGGTCCCCTCCTTTCAGATAACTCTAGCTTGTGTCAAGTTGACATAAAAACATATCACTGTTAAGTCATAACCTCTGAAAGACCCCAGCTTATGCCTCTCTGTAAAATGTCATTATATTGTTGCCTAAGATAAGCTTATGCCTCTCTGTAAACTGACATTGTATTGTTGCCTAAGATAAGGGACCTTCCACACTGGGCGAGGCCAGCAAAAACAGGATATCTATGGTTAAACATCTGCCAACTGACTCACCAGCCCCAGGAACTGGGGAAACCAAAAAATGTGCTGACGATAGCCTTGTGGAATGCCGAGTTTGTCCTTAACCTGAGCCCATGGCCTCATTTAAATCAACCAATGAGAACCCTATAACCATGCATCTGCTTCTGTAAGCCCGCTTCTTGCCACCCCAACCCTATATAATCAACCCCCGTCCTAGCCCGGCACGCTCAGTCACCCGAAGGCTGTAGCGTCCGCAGGCGCCTGTGTAAACAATAAAGCTGCCTCTTGCACTTGCATCCGGTGATCTCGGTCTCTGTCCTTGGGCTCTGTCCTTGGGCGCTGGGCCCCAGGGGCGGTGTCCCCATTTCAGGGGTCTTTCACCTCTTCCTTTCTTATTCTTTCTTAAGATCACACATTAATGTCAACATTACAATATAAACACTCCAAATTTTAAAAATCCAGACTTTAAAAACATTTAAAAGCCATTCTATTTGAAATCTAAAGTCTTTTAAAATTTAGTCTCTGAACTGTGGGCTCCTGTAAAATCAAAGATAAGTACTTTCTTACTTCAAGAGGGAAGAACCAAGGCAACAGTCACAATCTGAACAAAGCAAAACTAAACTCCAAAGTGTAAATCCATCAATATCCAATTATCTGGAATTCACCCACAATTATCCTGGCTCCTCCAAGGGGCTTTTGCAGCACACACGGCTTGTGCTCTGGGCTCCAGCTGGCTCCATGCCACCACTGCTGCTATTCTTCAATCATCCCATGGTACTGACAGCTCCAAAATTGCTGGGGACCCCTGCCACAGGTGGACAACACTTTCACTAATAGCCTGTCCTAGTCCTCTCTTTGGGAACTCCTGTCCTGCCACACAGTGCCAAGCCTCAGCTACTCTCCATGACCCCTTCAGTGTCTTCAAAATCAGTGCCACCTGGGTGACTTATGTTCAGGTGACCAAGTTCAACTGTCACCACAAGGTACAACCTTTGCAGCCTTGGCCCTCTCTGAACCACAGCTTCTGTGTGCTGACCTTGAGGAAACACTTCCCAGAAGACTTCATCTCAATGATGCTGGTCTCTTCTTAATCACAGCTGATTCTTCAGCTCTAGCTTACTGGA
Organism: Lophiomys imhausi; assembly: GCA_907164525.1. Lineage (NCBI taxonomy): Eukaryota > Metazoa > Chordata > Mammalia > Rodentia > Muridae > Lophiomys > Lophiomys imhausi. Next base: position 1,308,382 of record CAJQZJ010033039.1, on the reverse strand, counting down.
CACCTCGGATTCGTCACACAAAAGGTCCAGTAGGGTCTTTGCCTCCCTCTGAAATTTCACAGGCCAGGCCTCTGCCATCTACACTGTTTTCAATATTCTTATCTCCCAAGCTACTACAGGGCAGCTCACTGTGCTCTCAATATTCAATGAATTTTCTAACTTGAAGTTCCAAAGTCCTTCTGAAGGGAATAAAAATTATTAAAAGACCCCCTAAGTCGGCAGTAGAGCCAGGCCAGCCGCCAGGTGATTCCCGGAACTTAGCTGACCATAAACAGGTTGAAACCAAAAATGAAGGTCAATTGGGCCACCGGCCCCCAGGGCTTCAGGAACTGGCTGACCACAAAGTAGATAACAAAACAAGATTAGATTCATTCCTGAGACAAACAGATGTAGGATGTTTCCCGCTGATTGACTAATGGGCTGGTACATTCCACCTGTATTTCACCTCCCACTTGAGTTGTGGTAAACAATGGGCTGGGCTGGTACTTCCCACCTGAAATTTCCCCCACCCCCTTAATCTGTGGTGCTCCCCCATAAAATATTCGACTCTCCCCCAAATCATGGTCGTGGCTCCTACCCCTGCGTGGGATACGAGTGGCGCCCCTCAGTGCACTGAGCCCCCCCCTTTTCCCCCTTTTTCCCCCCGAAATAAACCTCTTGCGATTGCATCAAGATGGTCTCTTGCGAGTTTTTGGGGCGGCCGTGATATCCTGAGCGTCGGGTGAGGAACTTCCCTCCCCCAGGTCTTTCACTTCCATAATCCTCCCAAGAACATGGCTATCCTGGTACCAAAATCTAGTCTAGATAGACAGACAGACAGACAGCAGGCAGGCAGGCAGGCAGACAGATAAATAGGAGATTTATTAGAATGGATTACAGGCCATTGTTAGTCCAGTGGGTCCAACAATGGCTGTCTACCAGTGCAAGATCAAAGAACCCAGTAGCTGTTCAGTCCACAAGCTGGACATGTGAACTGGTCTTCAGTAGACACAAGAATCCTGAAGAAGCAGCTCCAATGTCTTGGAGCAAACTCACAAAGCCTCTTCATCCTCATCCTCTCAGTGGAGACAGCACACCCAGAGAACCATTTCCCCTAACGTGGAAGTTATCAGGCCCACATGTTTTCAAACAATAGGACCATCTGGAAAGCCATCCTCTAAGTCTCAAGGCAGGCAGAATCATCTGATTCTCAGCAAAGGGAGACCTTGAAGGAGATATAAAACAGAAAGCCTTACGCTTCAAAGAACCATGAGCCCACTATGCTCTCCTTCCTTGACAGTTGGGTCTTATTCCTGGCCAAACCTGCCTCCAGGGACATTTCATTTACCTGTGCAATTTATGCCAAAAGTTCTTCTTGTGGATGTAACTGTTTTGGCAAAAAGACACCCTTACCCATGGCTCAGACAGAAGGGAAAGCCTTGGCATCCAGCTGCTGGTTTTTCCTGTCAACCTCCACTAGGCCTCTATTCTATATGAACCCTGGATAAGCATCAGAAATTGAAATGAATAAGGCTGGAATTAATTAATCTTATGGTAAATGCTATGATAGAATGAAGGATAATAAGGCTCAGGCAGGGAACATTCATTCAATTATACATTAACAATTACTGAACAAGTACAGAAATAGAGACTGCTAAACCCTCCATCCATCCCACCCATGTTGTTCCTTTAGCTTTAGGGTAATAAAACCTAGTAAGTTAGAGCTGGACATAGGCGTACTAATTAAAAACTACATTTCCCAGATTCCCTTGCAGCTCTTTGTGACCTTACATGTAAGACAATAGGGTGTGAAAGGCAGTTACAAAGATAACAGAAATAGGGAGAAGCTGAGTCCTTGGTCTCTTAGTTATCTCATGGAGAATAGTTGTATGCAAAGAAAGCAATGGCTCTTATATTGCGCTTACTCCAATGATAAGCTGTGTTAAGCTAAACTAAAACACTCATGGAGGTGAGCCCAACGTTTGCCTGGCCCTTGTCCTACGTACAGAATTGATGCTCAATCTCCACCTTCACAAAGCTCACACTCTAACTGAAGACAAACAACACCCAAGCATACAGGAAATTTAGGAACACTGCAGGAAATAAACCCTGTGAAGGCTTAGAGACAAATTTCTATGAGTGTGTGTAGTCTGCAATACCTTCTCAAGTGGCCAAGAGCCCTAAAGGCTACGGATCCAGTGGTCTTGGAAGACTGCCCTGGCCAGGGAACTGCAACCAACAGTTTCAGGATGAAAGACCGCAAGTGTGATGCCATCTAAAGAGCAAAGAGGAGGAAACAAGAAGGGAAGCCTGGGCTGGAGAGATGGCTCACTGGGTACAGTGTTTGCTAAACTAACTGAGGAACCTGATTTCTGTTCCCCAGAGCCCACATAAAATCTGGGAGTGGTGGCATGTACCTGTAATCTCAGTATTGGGAGTACACAAATAGATGGACCTGAGAATGTGCTGGCCAGCCAGTCCAGCTGAAACAATGAGTTCTCAGTTCAATGAGAGACCCTGTCTCAAAAATAAATTAGAGAGCAACAGAAAGATACCTAACACTGATGTCAGATCTCTGCATAAGCATACACAGGTAAAGGCTTGCACATGCATGTGCACACACACACACACACACTCATGCACAGGTTGGAAGGTATGTTTCAGACAGGATAAGAAGGATAAGCAAAGGCAAGGTGTTTTCTCACCATCTACCCTGGCCCTTGGGAATGGGATCTGGTGAAAGCAGTCTTGACACCTTCTTATAGCTAGAGGGCTGAAAAGGTTCCCATGCTCAGAGGATCTCAGGACAACAAAAAGGACTCCCCAGTGCTCCAGTGAGTTTCAAATAAAAGACTTGATTTTGTTGCAGTGTAGCCTCCCCAAAGCCTTGATTATAAATGGCCAGTCTTCACATCTAATGTTCTTTTCAGATGAAGCCCTATTCAACTCAATTACAAATTATAACTGGATCATGGTCTCCGGGGATGCCTCCTCTCACTCACTGCCTCCCCATCATCCACGGGAGTTGTTTAGGAAGGAACATACCTCCCTTGGAGCACCCACTGCTCGCTCACAATTATTTTTCTCTGAACTGATGGTTCTGCGTGAGCCTCTCCTGCCATGGAGCACTGCTCCAGAACACCCAGGACACCCACGGCAGTGGCAGCCTTGCTGCTGTGTGACAGGCACACAACAGACCTCACATATTTAAAGTGGCCTCTTCTGATGTGTCTGTGCTTTTGAAACTACCAACACGATCAAGTTACCGAACGCATCCATCATTTCCCGAAGCTTCCTCAAAGACCCCTTGGTAATTTCATCCTCCCGTGATGCATTCCAGGGAACCAGTGATGTGCTTTCTGCCATTACAGGGTGGTTTGCATTTTCTATAACTTTCTATCAGTGGAATGACACACCACATACTAGTTTGGGCACAACTCATCAGCAGAATAACTACTCAACAATCTATCTTGCGGTAGCATGTGCCCGCAGTTCACTGCTTTTTTATTTCTGAGGAGTAGTACACTGTATGGACAAATCATGGCTCATATATTTACTTCATGGACCATTTAGGTTTTCTAGTTTGAGACTAATACGAATAATAATGATAATGAAAATAATAGACTAATTAAAAAAAAAACTGTTTTCCAGGGCCCGTTCTTGTGATACTGACCCTTGGGAAGGCTCAGATTCTATACAGAGACGCTGTCTCTTCCCCAAACCCCAAACGAATGAAGCTGCTCTGACCACTGGCACATGGTCCCACAGGTGTGGAATGCTGACCCTGCCTTTGAAGATGGAGAACCAGCACTCTAAGAGTCTGTTTACAAGTCTCTGCAGGGGGAGGATGACTCACTCAGTGAAGTGCACACATGACTGCACACTTATGCAAGTCTCTTCGATTACCTGTCTAGTAGTGTTGATCCAAGAGATAAGAAGGCAATTAGGGTCAACACCACTCAGTAGCCAGTGCTAGGTTAAGCTTCAAGAGTCTGACCCCAGTTAGTTTATTTTAGGAATAAGCATAGCACAATTTGGTGGGAAAGTTTCATGGGGATAATTAACTCAATACCATGTGCACAATAATGCTTAAAAGCATGATTATATCAAAACTCTGTAACATACATGTAACATCTTCCATAAAGATGTGTTCTATAGACTGACTGAGAAAAACAAGTTCATGATAAGGGCCTGGGGAAGGATCTGGTGTGGTCTTGGCCACACAGGTAGTACAAAGGTCATCAGACTATAAGTAACCTCCACTCCCAGCCTTCTGGGTAGAAAATAGCTTATAGGTCTCTCCCTTTGAAGAGACAATGCTGTGTGTTTAACATTCCTGATTCCCCTAGTACTTATTTGTGAGTACAAAGACCTACATGCCTCCTACACACACACACACACACACACACACACACACACACACACACACACAGACACACCTGTGCACATGTACACCTCTCCAAATGCCTACACAAACACACACACAGACACACACTCACACACACACATATACACAGACATGCCTGTGCACACATACACCTCTCCAAATGCCTACACACACACACACACATATACAGACACGCCTGTGCACATGTACACCTCTCCAAATGCCTACACACACAGAGAGACACAGGGACACAGACTCACAAACACACATTCATACATGTGCACATACACATGCACATAACACATATGCATCAGCACACACACACCTCTCCAAACGCAGTGCATACATGACCTCTGCTATGAGAACACAGCAGGGGAAACCACTATCACCCTGCCACATCTACATGTAACTCTACTGCCTCTCTGTTTGGTCCCTGCCTACTATGTTTAGCTCCAGAATAGGAAAGTGCCTATAATCTGGCACAGAGCAGGGACTTTGGTTGAAGGACATGCCCAGGATTTTAGGCTCATGGTACACCACCCATATCGGGCAGGAACTCTATGCTAATGCAGACTCTGTCTCTCCTGATGGCACTAAGGGCCACCTCCCTGTCACCTCTCTCCTCAAATCAAAGTTCTTTAACAATTCTCATGGGTTAGCATTGTACATGTCTGGCCCACAAGCTTAGCAGGTCATGCCCTGTGTCTCACTGGCTCACTCTCCTTTCTACATGCAAGAGACTTAATGGTCTTTTAATGGATTTTCGACACAATAGGCAGCTTACATCATCTCACAAGTATATGACTTCCTGACATTCTTTGCTTTTGCTCATTAGATAAATAAATCTTTATACATTGTCAAGACTCTCTAGCTGGGAAGCTGATAGACAGAAACACCACTCTACATACTGCGGTGGCCCTTATCTCACAGGAACTGCAGCCACTCACATATTCCCAAGAACACACCGTGCTGTTCTGACCACTGTTTATGCCAGGCACCCAGGGCAGTGACCAGCACACAGTAGGCATCACCCACAGAGTAAGCCGTGAAGCAGCGATGACAGCATCACCAACACAGTAGGTCTGCCTCGAAGACTAAAGTTGGATTCTGTGAGGCCATGTTACCTAGCCTGCGGGAACTAGGTTCAAGGCTGATCCCTATAAGAGGGATCACACTTAACCCACAGCCTGGATTGAACCTAGGAATTCCTGTGTTCCCCCAAAGGGAAGTGAACAAAACAGTGACCAACCACAGTAACACAGAGCAGGTCACAGAAGCCTGATAAGCAAGTGGCTTGGAAGAACACAAGCTGGTGGGAACAGAAAAAGACCAGAACGTCCTGCAGAGTGTCACCATGGTTGAGTGCAAGAGGCTGTAAATCCAAATGAACAACACTCAGAGTGGAGGAAGCTGCTGGCCCAGGAGTCCAAGGTCAAGGTCATGGAGAAAGTGAGGGTTAACATGACAGATCTCAGGGTGGCACTTTGTTGGCTGGTGGAGCACAGTGTCACTTCGTTGATGACCAACAAACCATGTTAGCACATACTAACTACACCCATGCTCTGACAAGAGGCCTCTGGAACGAGAGCACTGTTCAGACTGACCTTGAGTCATTTGTAGATTCCTCCAGATTTCCAAGATACAAGACTACTCAGGACCCTGCATGTCCCCCACACATTGTACCCTAGGCAAACACCATAACCCTTCTTGATCTGGATGCTTCACAGAAAATGTTTACACCTACAAGATCTCTAACTCTGTACCAGACAGGGTAAAGGGCAACAAAACAACCCAGGAACAGGCCTTTTGAGGCAGAGACCTGATGTGCCCATTCCCCACTCAACATCCACAAAACGTGTGCCAGGAAACCCACTGCTCCTTGAACCACATAATGTCAGGAACCACATCCATTGTCTCTCCTCCCCAGTACCGCCATGCATCCCGGCTCTCACCTACCAGGCACATGTCATCCTTAAGACAATACTCAGTTGGCATCATCCTTGTGGCAGTATGCAGCTGGCACTTGAATGAAATAATGTGGGCCTGGAATGGCCTGGGTGCCCTTTCCTTATGAAAGCCATCTGCACCCCACTTATAGAACTCTCCTCAGAAACCCATCCCCAGCCTGCTGGTAAGCTGCTCCAGGAGCACCAGGCTGAGACTGCAGAGAGGAGAAGAGCCTGACTGGGAACTCCCTCTGTGCTAGGACCAGAGCCACAAATCCAGTCTGGGTCTTACCCAGTATCTCGCTATGCTCTAACATGACTCTGCTGCCCTCTGGGGGAACGAGTGGGCCCAGAACTATTCCTGGGTCTCCATGGCTCCCTTAACCCAAATCTTTGCTGGGGACGCAGACACATGCTGCCATGCCCAGCTTCTACACAAATGTTGGGGACCAAACTCAGGTCCTCATGCTTGTGAAGCAGGCATCTTATCCACTGAGCATTTCTGCAGACCCCACTCCCTTCTTTTGCAGTATGTGCTTATTCGTTTCTTCATTTCTTTGTTTCCTCATCTATGAAAGTGGCAATCACAAATTGATAGGCTTGGTATGAGGACATGAAAGCACTCCCCACAGAAATACTGTACAAGTGCTGAGGCCAGCATCACAGCCCTCACCGCGGTCTTCTGCATCGGCCCTGTACCCGCCACCTCCTCCTCCACACCCCATCCCCATCACCTCTATCACTGTCCCTTCTCACTCCTCCTCCATCACCTTCATCAACTCCTAACTTCTTCATCTCCCACCCCATCACCTCCCCTGCATTATTCACTCCCAAACAACTCTTCTCCCTCCCTGCCCCATCACCTCCATCATCTCTTCCCTATCTCTATCACAGTATCGTCATCATCTCTCTTCTACACCTCCAATCACTACCATCTCTTCATCATAATCCCTCCTCCATTATCTCCTTTTTCCATCCTGTCTTCCTCTATCAGTCCTACCACCACTGCCTCCTTCATCACCATAAGGTAAAGAGGACAAAAATCACACCCTTGGCTGAGACTGATTTACATCTTCTTGACTCTTTCCTTGCCCCACGCCACCCACGCTCTTCCTTCTCAATACAGACACTACTTCCTGGCATACTGATTTGTTTCCTAGCTTCTTTTTGGCTCCTGATGTATTTGCCACATTTTTAAAATGTATACTTATAGCCGGGCGGTGGTGGCGCACGCCTTTAATCCCAGCACTTGGGAGGCAGAGGCAGGCGGATCTTTGTGAGTTCGAGGCCAGCCTGGTCTACAAAGTGAGTCCAGGACAGCCAGAGATATTCAGAGAAACCCTGTCTCGAAAAAAAACAAAAAAAAAAAATGTATACTTATATATGTGTCTCTATTTCACATTACACTAAACAGCAGAGCCTTTTCTTCCCAACACTGTACAGAGTGGGCACTGTGGAGTAAGTGCTCAGAGAACTGAACTCTTGACATTGCAGCCCAGTTGCCTCCCACTTTTGACTCTCACCCGCTATGACATCATATATGAACCATGTCCTTGGGGCTCAGAAGACCTGTATATGCATTACATGCACACACTGTAAACTCCAGTTTCAAAGATTTCAAATAATCAGAAAGCTGATATAGCCACATTTTTTATAGTGTCACACTAAGATAACTGATGTTCATAATTATGGCCCTGAGGCATGTGGCAAGTTCCTTAACTGCTTTCTAAATTATCAAAGATCAAATTATGTTCAGTTGCACTTTAGTGCTAAGTGTATTTTAATTATATCCTCATTCTTGGAGCATTAGTAACCCACATGGCTGAAATAGATGATTTAGGCAGCTTTGTGAGTAAAACATTTGGATAAAGCTGAGATTTGCAGAATGTGCTCCAAGAACCACACTCTACAGACACCATAGGTGAAAGAATATGATCATTCATCAACAACCGAATCACACAGTGATATCGCCATGTTATGATATGAGACACAGGAAACAGACATGGTAACAAAATGCTTTCCACCCCTGCTGAAAGCTAATAATTCTGATGAGCTTCCGAGAAACCAGGACAAAGAAGGTAATATGACCAGTGGAATAATTCCCAGAGGCTCAAAAGACCTGGCCGCTTAGTCAAGAGATTCATCCCTGGGCTTTACACCCATGAGAAATTGTCCTTGTAAAAAAATTACTCATATTATACCCAATATAACAATATAATAATAATAATAACAATAACAATAACCAGTATAACACAATGATCAACAGCAGTCTTACAACAGTCACAGAGCAAACAGTGATGGCCTGAGTGGCAGAGACAGGAAGCCAGCCTGGGCTCTACGTAAGACTGCTGAAAAAAAACAAAAGCATTTTTGGCTTTTGGTTATGGCTTAGTGGCGGAGCTCTTGTCTACAAGCCTAATATGTCCAACACCCTGTTTGAATCTCCAACGTGAGAGAGGGAGGAGACAAGAAAAGGGATAGGAAAAGACAGAAATGATTTTCAGAATAGTATGTGTATGTATGTGCGTGTATGTACGTGTACACACTATATATACATATATGTGTGTGTATTGTGTATACATGTACATACCTTGTGTATATGTGGGTGTGTGTACATGTACATACTATTTCTGTCGGTATATATACATATATACTGCATAGTTGCACATACTTTATGTATATGCATGTGTGTATAAATGTATAAATTCTAAATATGTGTGTGCATATCTAAGTATGTATATATTTACTTACACTTGTATCTCTAGTCCCAAACACTTCTAGAAGGCCAGAGTTTCAGAGTTTCTGATGACACTGAAGAGATGAGGAAGACAATGGGGCCGTGGGCAGTTAAGGTCTATAGACTTCAAGATGCATGTCTCAGCCATGGCTTGGTTCCAGGCAGCTCCTGGTGTGTGGGAATAGGAGTCTGCTATTTCCAGATAATCTAATTTTCATTGCAAAGTACTTCTGACATGTGCACATACCTACACATAAGCAACAAGTGAGTGCTACAGCACACACCTGTGGCCCCCCACACAGAACCTCCTGGCATGGCAAAGAGTCTCTCCCTGGCATGAGCCTCTCCTCTTGAAATGCAAAGCTTTTAGGCAGTATTCACTGGTAAGATGACCATACAGTGCAGGATAACTATCCTACAACCAACACACCAAAAGGAACAGGAACTTCCTGATAGACTTTGTTACCTGTTCGTGGGACACTTTGCCCTAATGGAGTTGCCATGTGGGCCCCCAGTGCAAGAGGAAGCTCTTAGCCCTCATATGACTGTTGAACTGAGGGGGGGCTGATATGTGCAGGCAACTCATTCTGGAGGAGTGGGATATAGGTGGGAGAGAGGGGAGAGAGTGGGAGGATTGGGACCAGGAGGGGTGGGGAGAGAAGACTGTGATGGAGATGTAACTTGAAGTAATAAATAAACATCTATATATCCTAAAGTGTGGCCCTGAGATGCTCCATGGTACTTTAAGAAGGGATTTTGTAGCACTAACAAAATGGCTCCAAAGGTGCTTGCCATCTGTTTCAATGTGATTTCTTATGACATGATAAAACACCCTGCCAAAGTGACTTAAAGAAGACGCGTCCATGTTAGCTCTCAGTCCCAGACAACAGCCCAACATTATAGAGAAGCTGAGGCAACAGGCCACTCCATGCAGCCTGTCTCAAAGGTAGAGAGAAAGTTAATCTAAACCCTCTACTCTTAGACAGTCCCCACAGACATTCCAAAGGATAACCCAAAATAGATAATTTCTCATTAAGACTCACTTCCTCTCTTAGCCCTCATGTGATTGATGAACTGAAAGGGGCTGATATGTGGGGGGCCCCCACACTGGAGGAGTAGGATAGGTGGGAGAGGGGCTAGAGGGTGGGAGGGAGGGACCAGGAGGTGGGGGGGGCTGTAATTCAGATGTAACTTGAATTAATAAATAAACGTTTTTTTTTTTTTTTTTAAAGACTCACTTCCTACCAGATAACTCACAGTTGTGGCAAGTTGACAATTAGAATTAACTGTATGGCTAGACTCTGGGAACAAAGTAACATGGAAGGAGGCCCCTACTTGTAGTGAGAGTTTCGGTTTCTTTAAAAACCTACTTATGTTATGTGAATATGTTTTTGTTTTAATCCCAGGAGTAGGATAAGAATCTGCTTCACAGTAGGTGATTATGATTTGTCTCATGCACTAGCAGGGGCGTGATCTTTGCCAGCTGCAGGGAGGGTATAAATTCAAGAGTCCTGAGAGGGACATGGGTACTCCAAAGAAGAAAAAGAGGAAGAAGAAGAAGAGGAAGGAGGAGGCAGCAGCAGCGGTGGCTGCTGCTCCCCCTGCTGCTGTGTTTGCTATTGCTGGGCTGCTGGGTGGCTGGATATCCTGATGAGGAAGATTGGACTTGCCCCCAAGTAAGCCAACGCCCCTCATCAGCAAGTAGTCGATAGATATCTGCACTCCCCTTTCCTTCTACCTTCTTTCTCTCCTACCTAGTGTTGGGGAGTTGGAAGGGATTAGAGTTGGGAGGGATTTAGAGGTATAAGAACACAAATAAGCTGGGTGTGGTGGTGCATGCCTTTAATCCCAGCACTCAGAAGCAGAGGCAGGTGGATTTCTGTGAGTTCGAGGTCAGCCTGGTCTACAAAGTGATTCCAGGACAGCCAGGACTGTTACACAGAGAAACCCTGTCTCAAAAAACAAAAAACAAAACAAATAAAGTAGATTTTTAAAAATGCCTACACCCATTAGCTCAGAAGTCAGTTCCACAGGTAAAGCTAGCTGTAGGGAAGGACTCCTACCCCAAGGCTCCTGCTCCTCTCACACAGATGAGTGCATATGTCTGTGGCCTGCTGCAAAGTCTACAGTGTCCACTGCCTGGCCTTTTGTGTAAGACACTTTCTCATCCCCACTGTTCTGTCATCTACTCTCCCACCTATCCCTACAACTCAGATCACGGGGTAACACAAAAAGATTCCCATGAACAGAACTTACAAACACTAAGCACTTCCCTACAAGAAGTACCATGTTCTAAGAAAATTGTCTTTTTTTTTGTTATAACCAGAATTTGGCCTCTGTTGAAAATCCCTTGTGTAGGGTACAGAAGAGGATGAAGGGCAGCAGCTGTGTCAGAAAAGAAGGAAAATGATAACACTGACTATCAAGCGAATTCATGATGTATGTAAGTGTCAATTCAGAAAGGAAAATCTTCCTGCGGATGGGTCAAGGTTACTAAAGATAATACATTAGTCTCTACCTCCAGAGAAGCACAAGTACATTGGCATTCATGTTGCCCACAGTGACTGACCATCCATCATCTTCAGCATACATTCTCCAAGCTCAGGACTCCACGAGCTGAGGGGGGCTTCTGCCTTCCAGCCATACATACAGTGGGAGACAGGCAGTGAGGACATGGAGTAGGTGACTGGAGATGGTGATATTTCCATCACAGCGATGGGATGGGTTGAGCAGATGGAATTCAATATCAAATCAACCTGGACAGTCGGGGAAAGGTTCTCTAAGTGGTAACACTAAGCTGAGGCCTGGAGGGAATAAGAGAGAGAGAAGAGGGGCAGTGCCACAGCCTCTGCTGATGGAACTGAGAGAACAGGAGCTGCACAGACTCCCTGGTAGGCAGACAGATGGGGAGAGAGGCCATGGCTAGGTCATAACGTGGTGAATTTCCAAGATGGCAGCCTCTTTCTCACCCCGCTGACCTGAGACAAGAGCCTGGCAACTGCTTGCTGATACACTGGATCAGCAAGTTCAAGACTTGATCGGGACAGGTCACACAACAGTTGCCATCAATCAACCATCCTATGTCTTTAAGGTGGCCAACCCTAAAGTGGGAGAGGAAAACTCTTCAGAAGCTTTAAACCCCTAGGCCTTAAACTCATGGAGATAGATCGACAGTAGAATGTTGAAGTCAGGTGCCAAATACATATAGACTGGACATTGGGATTGTATGCCAAGCCATATAACTCTCATAATTGTGGCCTAATTACCTCTGTTGTTTTGTATTGTATTTATTATTATAAGAGTAAGAGCCATTTGTTGGACTGAAAGGGGGAGCTGTTGGGGGGAAAAGATATATCTTAAACTTAAAAAAAAAGGAAGGGGAGGGGTGGGTTGAGGCGGAAGAGGGTGGGAGGGTGGGACTGGAGGCGGGGTAGGGAGGGGATTTCAATTGAGATGTAACTTGAAGAAATAAAAAATAAAAAAAAAACTACAAAAAAAAATTAAAAAAATAAAAAATAAATAAAAAAAAAAAAGTTCATTTTAAAAAAAAAAAAAAAAAAAAAAGAAGAGACTGACTTTTTCTGCATCACAGAGGGTCTTTTTCTTTGTATCTGCTCCATATGTGAGTATGTGTGTGTGTATATGTGTGTATGTGCATATGTATGTTTATGTGTGTGTTTGCATGTGTTTGTGTGTGTGAGTGTGTGATTGTGTGTGTTTTTGTGTGTGTATGTGTGTGTTTTGTGTATGTGTGTGTGTGTGTATGTGTGTGTTTTGTGTGTGTGTGTGTGTGTGTTTTTGTGTGTGTATGTGTGTTTTTGTGTGTGTATGTGTGTTTGGTGTGTATGTGTGTGTGTATGTGTGTGTGTGTATGTGTGTGTTTTGTGTATGTGTGTGTGTGTGTGTGTGTGTCCTCACCACTAGTAAACCTTCCTTTAACTGCTGATTCTGTCTGCAGCGCTTGCAGTCTCTACTGCTGCCTGTTGCCCGCCCTTCAGATGTTTTTCTGCCTTTTAATTCTTTAACAAACCCGATCAAGACCCCTATGCTGTATTGTTTCTGCACTGTACAGAACGAATTTTCTAGTGACATTTTCTAGGAAGCTGTGGGAGCTGGGGGAGGGAGAAGGAATGGGGTGCTGTGGCAGGTCAGATGTGGAGGGAACACAGACAAGAGCTCGAGGACAGATTTGGAGAGCTCAGGAACCAGGCAGATCTGCATGGCACACTCAGGCACGCTGTGGTGGAAGGGTAGGCTCCACAGAAAACTGATTTTCTGGATATTTCAGGAGGAGCCAATATAAGTCACTGAATAATCAGATGTAGAAAGAAGGAAGAGGGAAGTGGGTGACTGGGGGTTTAATTACAGTCACTAGCTAGGAGGAAGGGGACACTAGTGACAGGAATGGAGAAGTGTAGGAAGGACAGACAGTTTAGAAGAAAAGCCAAGAATTGTGTAGTAGCTCAGTTCAGTATGAGAGGTTTTTTATCACTTTTAATAAAGGACATGTTTGTCACCATGGAATAGTTGGCAATGATGAGAAATATTTTTGGTTGTCACAATGAAAAGAAAGGGATGCAACTGACATCCAGAAGACAAAGGCCAACAGGCAGGTGTCACCCAACATCCAACAGTGGAGCAGCTTCTCCCAAGCAAGGAACGACCCAGTCAGTAATGCCAAGGACTCAAAGCCTGAGGAACTGCTTTGGATGTGAACTGAGAGCTGGGGTGAGACTCAGTGGGCAGTACCTGCTGAGCATGCTGGCTCTGTGAGTGCACATGCCACAAGCCAGCTGAATAGATGAGTCTGCAAAACAAACAGGCCAGGGCCAGGGGCATATGCTTTGTCATTCTCCAATAATTTTTTTTCGTGTGTCATATTCTCTCCCAATATTGTTTTTAGGTGCTTTGTTGTTGGAGGGACAATTTTACAAGAATTAAGAAGCTCTGAGGTTAATGGAGCTGAATGAAAAGTGCCAAAAGCACTAATTGATTCACAAACTCTCACTTGGGCCGAACTCAGTGCTATGCAGTGGAATGAGGGAAGAGGAACAGGAGGGAGGAGGGGTGCTGGAGCTGAGGGAGCTGGAGAGACCGCCAAGCTGAACAAGGACAATAAACCTCGAACTGAAGCACTTCCCAGAACTGTGGGGCACGAAGGAGATGGGCAGGCTCTAAAACAGGGAGGTTTCAAGCCAAGGTTCCCTGACACTCAGAGAAACCTAAGCTCAAAGTCATGTTACTCAATTATCAGAAGGTCACAAGATTTTCTTTTTTTACTTATACCATTAAGGCGTTTTCAACATGTAAAAAAAATGATACATGTATTGCATCAAGGCAATATTTTTTAACGACTTCATAATTCTAAATGTGTCTTGGAAACACCTGTGAGTTCACAGATGGAGGGAGAGAGGGTGAGAGGAGTGTGAGGAGAGGAGGGCAGAAGGACTAGAAAGCAAAGCTAAGAAGAATGATAGAAACTGTGATGACCCTGTGTGATAAAAACGTTGCTGGGACTTTACATTTCTTTCTTACACATAGAAAGACTAGTGGCACAACGTTCAGGTGTGAAATGACACGCAGGAAGCTGATTCCATTCACGCTGTGTCATTACTTTTCATCACATAGACCACCACTTTTCTCTGGCGTACAGGCTGTGGCCGAAGCTCGGCTCTTACGAGGAGGCAGCAGATGCCTTATTTGAGAGACTGATTCCTCAGTCTCCTCCACGAAATGGCCCAGGTAAGAAACTTCCCCTCAATTTTAAAAGCTTTTATTAGCTAGGGAAAAGGTGACATTTTTGCATTTCAAGCCAGTTTTCTGCACTAGGAGAGAAAGGTCCTGTGTGTCACATGGTAAAAACTGAGTCATTCCTCTGGAGGAAGCCTCTGGCAGCTCTTTTCGGGTGTGCATCTCTGGCACCTGGAAAGCAAAGCAGGGGCACCTGGGAGCTAGTGGTGTCCAAACAAAAATCTTCAAGTTTTTGCAAAACTGTTCTTCTTTATCTCAAAAATGGAATTGTTGGGGCTGAGAAATAGTTGCCACATAAGTATGAGCACCTGAATTTTTTCCTCAGCACCCACATTAAAAGCAAAAACTGAAGCCGAGCGGTGGTGGCGCACGCCTTTAATCCCAGCACTTGGGAGGCAGAGGCAGGTGGATCTTTGTGAGTTCGAGGCCAGCCTGGTCTACAAAGTGAGTCCAGGACAGCCAGGGCTACACAGAGAAACCCTGTCTTGAAAAAAACAAAAAAACAAAAAAAAAAGCAAAAACTGGGGTTTGTCATTACAGATCTGCAACCCCAGCACCCAGCAGTACTTGGGAGGTAGAGAAAGAAGTATCCCTGGGGCTCAGTCAGACTAGCTAAATCATGAGCCACAAGCCAGTGGGGTCATGTATTCAAAACATAAGGTGAAAGCAATTGAGAAGATATTGAAAGTGGACCTCTGACATAAACACACAGACACACATGTACACGCACACACACACATGCAGAGATACACATACACACATACACATAGATACACACACACACACAAATTCAAAAAGAAAATGAAGCTCTTAACCACCCGGTGAACATAAGGACAGGTCAGCAGAACTCAATTCATTCTTCTTCACTAAAGAAACAGAGCAAAGAGGCTGGTGTGCAGTGAGGGGGACATGTCAGCACCACCATAAAAGGGGGAAAACTTTTGAAAAGCACCCGTGACCCCAGAGTAGCGGCCAGCCCTGGTGACACTGAGCTCTGCCCCAGGAGGAGTCTATGTGCTCCATCAGAACCCCAGCTGCCTCTGTCAGCAGAAGCTCCAGAAAAAGCAGGGGATAGTGGGAAAATCAGTCACAGAGGATGCTGTGAGAGACGGTTATTTCCGGGAAAAAAATGAAAATAAGAACATCTCAAGTGACTTGGCAAGCTGAAGTTTGGGTTAACAGGAAGGGGAAAATGCTCAGGAATTCTGGAAGCCTCTCCAACCAAGACGAGGGACAAATTTGAAATGCTCAGGCTCTCGGCCAAGCTCTTGACAGTAGACATAGCATGGCCCAAATGAAGCCAGTGTCCCCATTGCTCAGAATCCTTCTCAACTCCATTACAGGTGGGAAGAGGCAGAGAAGCACCTTCCCCTGTGGTTTTTCCATTCCTGAGTTCAGAGAAGTCCAGAGCATGCTCCTGGTAGGGCAGGCTGTCCTCAGCCATGTGACTAGAAGCCACAAGAAAAGCAAGGAGCAAGCCTGGGGGTACAGACAGCTCTGGGCTGTGACTGAAAGGCCCTGAAACTATGCCTCAGCCTGGAGCATGGGCAATCAGGTGGCAGGGAACAAAAGATGATGCTTCCTGTTGGCTCAGCCTAGATCCGCCCAAGTTCCCGCACAGAGGGCAGAGGGTAGGGAATGCAAGTGACAGTGGAGCATCCTAGCCTCAGAGTGAGCCAGGGAATCTGCAGAGACCATCGGTGGCCCACTCTCCTGGTGAATGGCCTGGTCACTAGTCTACCACAGAAGGGAGGCACAAGGGAATGCACAACTGAGTTGTTCTGTATGTGACAGGACTCAGGACAGTCACCTCAAGAGTGACACTACATCTATGCCAGAAAGTAACAAGACAAAGGGGCCCACCAGCATGTGCCCCTCCGAAGGAGAAAGGGAAACAGTGCCATTGCTCACTGAACCTACAACAGATGAGGCATTAGAAATGACATTCCCTGGGGCTGGGGATACAGCTCGGCTGCTAGAGTGTGTGCCACATGCATGGAGGTCTGGGTTTAAATCCCCATGGTAGCACACTGGAGGGCCAGAAGTTCGAAGTCATCCTTAACTACACAGAGAGTTCAAGGACGGCGTGGGCTATATGAGATCTTGACAAAAGATGGAAGTGTGACAGGGAAGGAGAAACGGCAAGAGTGAAAAGATTGCCCTCAGGCAACAAGCTGACATGGCAGGGCCTGGGCACACACCTGGAGCCCTGATGTCGGGTCTTCCCACCATGACCAATGTAGAGACAGACCACAATCATTTGCAACATGAACAAAGGATGTTTCCAATGGAGAATGGCTATGAGCCTCTGGCCTGGACTCTGACCCCATCTTCTACCATCAAGTACTTACATAGTTTTAAATGCCCAGGAACTTACAGTGTCTTTATTCCCTGTTCTCTGTAAAAGGACTGCAGCAGTACCGTGTAGAGAGGGTAAGAAACAATAAGACACATCAAATGCTCAAAAATACAAGTGGGGCAAACAAACATGGGGTAAGTGCTACCAGCCAGTATACCAGAGACCTCAGAATCACTCAGAAAGATGAGCACAGCTTCCTGAAGCAGAGTGGACTGGGGATTTACAGATAGGAGTTGCTTTTCTTTTCTTTTCCTTTAAATCCATTCTAGCACACCCCAAAGCAGATAAAATGAAAACATTCAATTTGTTCTTTCTACAGAGCTACTGGATCAAAGCAAGTCATCAGCTGAGCTACATAATTCATTTGATTAATTTTCTCTGTAATAAACTAAGAAAAGTTATTCCCAATCCAACTGTGAATCTCTCATAGCTTGTAAGCCCTTCCAGTGGAAGACAGCTACTTATTAGGAAGCAGAAAGAGTAATCAGTTGACCACCAATGAGAGCCCTCACATCTGTTGCTCACAGCTTTACAAAGCTAAATGGATGGATGACCTAGGAAGTGACTGGACCTCAGGAGTGGGTCAAAATGCCACCACACTGCTCCATGGCTGTGCCCCTAGAATCTGCTAGTCAACCATTCTAAGCCTTAGTTTCTACCCCTACCCACTATGCTCAATGAGTCTGAAGATCAAATGGCATGCCCAGTGTGGCAGCAGGTAGTTAGTTTAGTAAGGGATCTCAGGGGCTGATTGTGGTGGCATGTGCCTTCAATCCCAGCACTTGGGACATAAAGCCAAATGGATCCCTGTGAGTTCAAAGCCAGCCTGGCTTACATAATGAGTCCAGGTCAGCCATGGCTACATAGTAAGGCCCTATCTCAAAAAAGTAAAAGGTGGGGAATAGAAGATCTCAATCACTTTAGTGTATGCTTAAATCGTTCATTGATTCATTTATTTTGAGTTGAATGGGTTTCTGGTGAACACTTCTGATGTTGCACGTATGTCACATACACACACCTGGGATGGTCAGTCAAACCTCTGATCTTCGTAAATCTAACACAAAGACCACCACACTTTGTGCCAATCTCATGGTAAAAGACACAAGCAGATGATAGAAGGTTTTAGAATCTTCAGATAAACAAGAACATTGCACTATCAGAAGCCAAGCCCAAGTCTGGGATCACAAATCAAGGGCCACTTCTGAAGTGACAGGCACCCTGAGGCAACACTTTCCCAGATGGTTCCTAAGCCAAACCCTGCCAATTAAGCAGGCAGAAATCTCCACAGGGCCCCTCAGGACCCAGACCAGCCTGTCAGCCTTTGGCATCGTTGGCTTCCCTGACAATTGAAATCTTCCTAAATGGATTAGAAACAAACAACTGGCTGGGTTTAGAAGGGAATTTCTATCAAGTGGAAGAGAACAGCCAGGAAGTAGTGGGGGTGCTTGGTCCCCATTTGCCTGTGTTGGGGAGGACTGAGGCAGAGAAGAGAAAGAAAAGGGAGAGCTTCCCCTCAACCATTTTCAGAAAAAAAAAAAATATCCTGGGTTAAGATAACTCTGTCAGAAAAGTCACACCTTGCAAGTATGAGGAACCCAAGTGTGATCTCCAGAGCTTGTGGAAATGGAGGGAGGGGTGTCCCAGAGCTCACTGGCCAGCCAGTCTAACTTGACTGGTGACCCCCAGGCCAATGAGAGGCCCTGTCTCAAAGGAGGCAGATAGTACCTGAAGTTGATCTCTGGCTTCACCTGCACACACATGCATTAAAAAAAGAAACATTATCATATTAAAACTTAAAAGATTCATGAGAGGAAAGATGAAGAGAGGAGGGATGGTGGCGGAGTGAATGTGAGCATGGTACAATGACATCTACCTATGAAAATTTGTGAGAAAACAACTATTTTGTATGCTGACTAAAAAGTAATGTTAAAAAAGACAAACATTGCTACTAATGAGGAACTGAAGGTGTTGGACCTGTCTCACTCCTAAGTCTCTCAGCCAGCAGCAGAGACACAGCCTCAGCTTGACAAGCTGGCGCACATGCTCTTCCTGCAACCTGGAGTGCCCTACCCCACCCCTGCTGACAGGTAGAAGACATGCAAACCACTCCCCTCCTTGGCAAGGTCTCACTTGCCAAGTGACCACTTTTCTGCATTCATTGATCATATGATGCTACGACTGACACTTGGATGAAGAATACTCTGCTGATAGAATAGGAGCCCCAAGATAAGGGAGAAGGTCTACTCATCTGCTATGTACTCATTTATTCATTCATTCATTCGCTTTGAGCTAGTGTAAGCCTGAGGTGAGTGTCTCCACAGCATCAACTTGCCCTAGAAGTACCATTCCCAATCCTCTCTTCCCCACATCTGAGCAGGGCTCTCCCTCTGTCTTTGCACATGAAGAGCAAGAGCGGAAGGAACCCCAGCTGGGTTGCCAGTGTAAACTCAAAGCTTTGGCCAGGAACTAAAAGGCAAAGGCTTGTCTTCTCTGAATGTGAACCTGGAAGACAACATATGCTCAGGGGGATCACAGCCATCTGTGAACAGAAGGGGAAAAGCTACCCAGAGTTAATTTAACCCAGAAATGATAGAGGCAAAGATGGGAGAGAAACAGCAGCCGAGTAACATGGCTCACACTCCTAGAGTCAGGTAGCCATACCCAAAATCGGACTTTGTCTTGGGCTGAAGATCATCAGGACAGGCTATGTTCTTCTGCAACAACTATCTCACCGGCTGAACAGATAACTCCTACTTTTACAATGATTATAGAGGGTCCAATAGTAAAACAACAAAGTTCCCTTCCAAGCAGCAACCTGGGAACCAAGACTAACAATATTTTGTCGCTGTGCCACACAGAATCCATGGCTCCCAGGTACCCTACAAGGAAAACAAGAACCAGGAAACATTCCCCAACTCTTCCATCCTCCAGCCTGGGTGGCTCATTGGGTCTACTTAGATCCCAGTGGCCTGAACTAGCCACATGGTCCCAACTTATACACAAAGAACACTAGGAAATGCACCTCTCCATCTGTCCAGATAGAGAAAACTGAGATAGGTCTTAATAAATAAATGTATTGTGTCTGCCTCAGCCGGCTTGAGCCAGCTTTCCTGTGGTCTTCAACAAAAATGCTATTTAAATGATAGTTACCAGTCGGATGCCAGGGCTCTTGCTGGATGCTATAACAGTATAGAATGACAGTGACCTCTATGGTCATTGGCTGGGCTTACAGCAGAGAGGGCTAGGGGAAAGAACAAAATAAGAACACAGTCAAGGCAATAAAGAGAAAACTGCCCCACCAGGATTAGGACACAGGACACAAAGGACACCTGGGGACTGAACCCAGTTTGCAGAAGAGCAGAGAAATGGCCAGAGATTTCCAGGATGACTTTGATTAAAAAAAAAAAAAAAAAAGGCTCACTAGCCCAGGGTAGCCTCAACCTTATAATGCCCCTGCCCCAGACTGCCATATGTTGATTACAGGCATTCAATGAGACACACATCTTCAGATGCGATCTTAAAAGGTGGGGAAAAAAAAGTGAACAAGGCTTTAATCCCAGCACTTGGGAGGCAGAGGCAGGCGGATCTTTGCGAGTTCGAGGCCAGCCTGGTCTACAAAGTGAGTCCAGGACAGCCAGGGCTACAGAGAAACCCTGTCTCGAAAAACCAAAAAAAAAAAAAAAAAAAAGTGAACAAGGAAAGATGAGGAGAGGAAGGTACATGGGAAAAGGGAATAGGGGTCAAGTTAGAAAAGTGCCCCCAGCCCCTATGAAGAGGAGTGCATTTGAGAAAATGAAACAAACTCTAGGTAAGGTGAGCAATATGGCTGCAGAAGGCAGCAAGAGTTTGACATATAAATCAGTGGCCTTCAGATGCCTTTCAGGTAAAGTGAGTCATTATGGAGCCCGCTAGCAGGAGAGACTCAGTACGAGGCTGGCAAAGCTTGGACTGCTTGCCGTCTGTGAAGTCTGTACAGTTTCACACTCAAGCTGCAGGCTTTTCATGTGAGAGAAGGCCCAGCTCATCCAGTGTTCACAACAGCCCTGATCCCTCTCTGGGCACACTCAGCACTGAGAGAATAGCACTGGCTCTCCTGAACCTCTTTCATCAACACCAGACAACTCCTGCTACAGGCCCTGAAGTAGCTTCAGGAAGCCACTTCCTGCATTAAAGTAAGAAAGCAAACAAGGGCCCAAAATAGTGGAGGGCTGAGGAGCTGAAACCAGCCACTATAATTACAAATATTTTTATCTGTTGCCCAAAAAGGGAGCATTGGATCATCTTCCGAGTGTGTCTCTATGGAAGTTTATCTGTTCATTCTCAAGTACTCCACGCTCCCGGGTCAGAGGCGCTCCAGATCCCAGGCCTTCACAGGAGAAGCCACTGGGTACAGGAGGTGGAACATGCTGTGCTGTGCTGTGCGAACAGTAGGACACAACACCATCCTCTGCTGAGCAGCATCACCCCGTGAAGCCAGAACCCAAGCACCCATCTAATGGGGAGGAGAGTTCAGCAAGGCCCATGCTCTAAAGCAGGGGCAGGAGTGAACCTCGGGAACATGTGCAGATGACCCATCCCTTTCTGGTCTCATCTGTAAGGATGCAGTGAGCATTAGACAATCCACACACTGCAAGAACACAGGGCCTCAAAACAGAATGAGCCTCCATTGGCACGAAGCATTATGACAGTAGTGTTTACAGTTGCCTTTGCTCAAGCACTGTCACTTGATGTCACACACACACACACACACACACACACACACCTCAAAAAACACTCCTTGAACTAATTCTTCAGAATCAACCAATCAGGCTCAGTTAATGGGTCAAAGGGAAAGAGGAGAGGTAGGGCAGAGAAGAAAGACAGGAAGGCTTTCAAACTAAATTAAATGTAAGATATCTACCCACTAATTGTACGCGTAGGCCTTACTCGGACTCTTATTCAAATGTTGCTTTGAACTGGAAATGGGAACACTCACTTGGTATTTGATAAGATTAAGGAATTGCTGTTAACTATGAACTTATGGAGGCGTTTCTCTTATTTCTCTTGAAACAAGATCCTTTTATTGCAAATATACTTCACATGTTTACGAATGAAGTCAGCCCTAAGTGTGAATGAAGTCAATGCAAGGAAAGGATGCTCTGCACCCTCCTCTGTTGACTTAAATGCACGTAAGGAATTTATCACTTAAATGCTTAAGCGACCGATGGGGGACTAGGGAGAGGGCTCACATCGCACATAGTCAGTAAAATACTTGCTACGCCAGCATGAAGGCCTGAGCTCTATCCCTAGCATAAGAAGCCAGGTATGATGGAATGCAGTTGTAATCCCAGTGCTGGGGAGGTGGGACTTGCTGGCCAGTTCATCTAACTCATTCAGTGAGCTGCACGCTCACTGAGAGACCCTGTATCAAAACAGAGGAGAGAGACATATAGAAAAATGACTGATGTTGGCCTCTGGCCTACACATGTGTACACACACATGTGCATACGCAGACACAGAGAGCCTGTATGGAACTCAGCTGTTTTCTCCACCTTCACGGACCTTTCCTAGGGAACTAGTCACTCCTAAACAAAGCCACAGTGGAGAATCCACACTGGGGAAAACCTACAGGCTGTGGTCACACGTCAATCACTCAGTCTCCAAGGGCCAAGGTTAGCGGGCTACTGACTGGCAAGCCAGTCCATTCTCCACCGGCTTGGATAGTCACGCTCACTGCTGTTCACTTATTTTCTAAATTGCAGGATCCTAATTTTTTTACTATACAAGTGTTAGTCCTTGAATTTTGCTCATGGGTGAAATAGGTAATGTGTTTATGTCAATTCTTCCCATCATAATGGCAGAGCTACCATAATGGTAAAGCCAGCTTAGGTATCCAGCTGGAACTAGAAACACACACCCATGACCATTTCGGTGTAGCCGTGAGTCATTTTCATGCAATAAAACACCAGCTTCAGTGCAAGGAGCCTAGAGCGTAGAGAAAGAACCCCAGGCCGAGATCAACATTAACCTGATGCTCCCAGTGAAAAGCACGATGGGAAGATTTTGTTGCTTATTTTCAAGTCACATGATGCCAAGTAGAAGAGACCAGGTTCTCATGTTATGTGAAAGAGAAAGTGTTTGTGCATTTGGCAGTACAAGGCACACAGGAGGTGGCAAAAGCTGGGATGTGGGCTGCCAATCCAGGCAAGCCAGTGAGCAGGCACAGGAAAGGAGCTGAGCGTGGGTGGCAGTGAGCAGAAAGGCCACAGAAGGATGTGGCATGTAGTGATCTTGTGCAGACAATCTCTTACCAGTGGGAGCACTGGCGGCAGATAGGAAACACGGATTCTGTCGGGGAAGAAAGGATGGGTTGGGTTGTTTTGTGATGATGGTGGTGGTTGAGTTTTATTCATGTGTGTGTGCGCGCATGTGTCCTATGGCTGCATGTGTGTGTGTACAGGTGGGCATCTACATGTGTGCACAGGGAGGTAGAAGCCAGAGGTCAACCTTAGGGATTATTCCCCAGGAGCCAACCATCTTGCTTTTGAGACAGGGTCTGTCACTGGCCTGGTTAAGTTAAGGGTCCTCCTGTCTCATCTTCCAGCACTAGGGTTAAAGGAGCATAAAGCCATGCCTATTTTTGTTTTGTTTTAATCTGGCTTTTGGGTTTGACCTGACACCCTCATACTAGCATAACAAACACTTTACCAACTGAGCTGTTTCCTCAATCTCTTATTGGATTTTTTAAGGCAGTCTTACTACAAAACCCAGGCTGACCTCAAACTCATAATCCTCCTGCCTTAGCCTCCCAGGTGCTGGAATCACAAATGTACAACACCACACCCAGATGAGACAAAGACTCTTAATCTAAGAAACAAGAGAATTCCTTATCAGCAATGAGGAAGGTGGGTACGCCTGGCTTAGATGAGCAGCTACAACCAGAACAGAGCCGCCAACCGAGGAGCAGCGAGGCATCGAGGAGCAGCAAGGCATCGCCAGGGACTAAGATGACCTGGGGAATTGACGCTCACTGCTGCTGGCTGCTGAGCAGAGCCTGTGCTTCTGTACAGCTCATGTCCATGAACCAAAAGAGGGCAGAGTACTTGGAACTCCTGTTCCACCCAGACACAGGCCACAAACAGAAAGACACAAAGAGCTTCCTCTTGCTGGAACCAGACTGCTGAATTCCTAGAGCAGAACTCAAGGAGGGCAACTGGTCTCACTCCACCAAGAGCCTGAGGTTTAGAGAGGCCCAACAGGAAGTGGCAAACCAGAATTCCTCTGACATGCGGTATCAAGTGTCCTCCAAGCCTCCAGACTCTAAAAGTCAGGGGCAAAAGGATCAAAGTGCAAACACTACCCACATTTTACATTTCCTAAAGGCCAACCTCCAGAACAGACTGACCAACTCAAGGGAGATAAGGCAAAACCTCAGGAATTACTTACTTAAAAGAGAGAAAGAAGTAAGAGTCTTAGATGTGTCTCGGAGGTATCCAACATCTTTGAACTTCAAAACCTCTGGTTAGAAAAAAATCTGATGTTTCAGATCTTCAAGAGAGGGGAAGGTTTAAAAAGGAAATTGTGAGCACCCACAGGAGTTCCAAAGGAGGAGGAGGAGCTATGTAGAACAACTGTGTTGAGGTGCCAACCTCTGCTGTGCCACCTTCAAAGACTTGCTCCAGACACCTTGTGACTGCCTCTGCCCTGAAGCTTCCCTAGGATCCCAAGGCTTGCCCCAGGGACAGGCACCACCTCCTTAATCTGTAAAAGCTTTGCCTGGTCTTGGGGTAATGAGTAGTCTGCTCTCTGCACAGCTAAGATACTGATGGCTTTGCCACTAAAGCCACTTGGCAGTGAAGAATATAGAAGATCTAAATCTAGAGAAGTAAAGGCCATTAAAGTAAAGGCCTCAGCCCCATCTTTACCAGTTCTATCAGAGGCTTGGGGGCATGGAAGGACAGGAGGAGGAGACAGGACAGAGAAAGGAGGCACAAAGCTGGCTGCCAAGAAGGTGCTGCAAACCTACACAAGAGCCAGCCCAGCTGCCTGCTGCTCTGGGTCCTCTCCAGACTAATCTTAGCTTCCCCCAACCCTGAGAGCCAAGAGAGAACTGCCTCCTCTATAGAGCTCCTTTTCCTCCTAGAAGCCTCTTCTCTTTCTTTTTACTTTTTATTTGTTTTGCCGGAGACTGAATGTGGGGCTTCAACCACACCAGGCAAGTGTTCTCCTCTGAGCCGCATCCTCCCTCCCGTTAGACATCTAATTCTTCCATCAGAAACCATATTCAGGACTACTCTATCACTCTAATCTGGAGTTCCAGGACTACATTTAATATCCTACACATACTTCACAAGGTGCCCGGGTCCACACAGTAAGCTGATGTTGGTTCTGCATTTATGGAGCACCAGCTGCATGCTGAAACTGTGGTAGGTAAAAGTATTCGGCCAGGAAGGCTCTGTCCACATTCACCCCAAGGAGCTCCAGCCTGGTCTACTCCAGGTCACCACAGCATATGATAACATGAAATATGTGTAAGACATACCATTGCCCTCTTGTAGTGGCCTCCTCTTCCTCCTCCATGCCCCATCTCACACAATCCTGAAGTATGCTTACTCCTATACCCCCATCTCTCTCTAGAATACCACCAGTGACTGTCCCTTCTCCTCTGTCACATCAACCCTTTCTTTTCCTTCAGTGAGCTCATCTTCCTAGAGCATAGGCAGAGGTTACGGGTTTGCAATATGCTCCTCTGCTTCTTCCTTGCTGAGAAATCCAGCAAACAGATTAACTTTGCAAAGCTGTGATCAGTAGCCAGAGACACCAAGCCTTCCTCAGGCAAGTCTTTGGAGGCCAAAGTCATGGCCGTGCAGTCTCAGCCTACTCCCTAGAACTAGAGGACACACAAGAGAGTCAGCCAATAGGGTTACGGCAGCAGTCACATTACCCATGTGTCCCCTGCCAGATGACCCTACACCTGCTAAAGCTCTCCTTTTATACACCTGTTACCTGTGACAAGATGCCCGAGAATGTCAACTTAAGGAAGAAGGGTTCATTTGGCTCACAGCCCACAGCTCACATCCCATAGCTCACAGCCCACAGTCCACAGCTCACACCCATAGCCCACAGCCCACAGCCCACAGCCCATATACCATAGCCCACAGCCCACAGCCCATAGCCCACAGC